>JAVJIF010016868.1:0-122803 GCA_038442645.1 Agave tequilana | reverse complement strand
AACATTCATGAAGAGGAAAGACGTAAAGTTAACTGTCCCTGCATACATGCATTACAGGAAAAGAGATGACTAGACCTTAATCACATAACGCACAACATACAATGTACAAGTGGAGATGTAAAGCTCCCCCTATACACGTGTAGCACATAAAGAAGAGATGTCAAGCTTCTCAATATGAGATACACTCAACATGAATCCATATATAGAGAAGATGTTAAACTCTCCTTACACATAAGCAATACATATAAAAATATTTTTGAATCACTTATAAAACAAATTTGAATTTTCTTGAAGTCAAAAAAATTAAATTTTGATACCAATGAAATCAAATTGTAGATACCAATTGAAAATTGTAGTTGACAAAAATAAATATTGGTATCACTTGTAAATAAACAAAATTTTTAAGATATCAATAGAAGATTTTTGATATCAATTGAAAATGAAACATTGTAAGTTTGATACCAATTGAAATCAAATTGTATCAATTGAAAATATCTAGTAAATTTTTTATACTAATTGAAAGTAAAAACTAAATTTTGGTTAAACACAACTTATTTTGCAATAAGGATATCAAATTGAGAATAATACCAATTTAAGGTTATTGATACCAATATTGAAAATATTAGCACATACCAAAATAAAGTATTTTTACATCATAAAGAATTGGGAGTAAGATACCAAGTGAAAATAAAACCGATTGAAAGATAAAACACGAATTTTTTCTCCCCCTTTATGAAATACCAATAAAAATAATGCATAAGCTTGTATAAGATACCAATTGAAAATAATTATCATTATGGACTAAATCAAGTTTAGCATAAACATAATTTATGCTCAAAGATGTAAAGATATAGTAAGCACAATCAAATCATATATATGTATGAAAAATGAATATACCAATTGAAATTAATACTATATGAAATTTGAAGCATACATATATAAGAAAACACATATGAGTATACAAAGATAAAATACATGAAGATCGTGTGTATAACTCATATCTACCATCCTATTCATGCACATATTTAAAAGATTTTCAATTGTTTAGCACATAAGGCATGATTGCCCATCCAACCGCCCTTCAAATGGTAGGGGGTTTTCAAAAATATGATTTGAAAATATTTTAGTATAATTTGAAAACTCTATCAATTGAAGAATAAAGACTAGTTTAAAGATAATTTAGAAAACTAGTACGAAATCTTTCAAGTAAGGAATAAAATTAGAATACATCCATGAGATTAAGAAAGTCACGTAATAATTGACACTCAAAATCTATAAAGCACATATATGCTCATGAAATAAAAATCATGAGTAAACACCAACATAGAGTGTATAATCAGTAATCATCAAAATCATGGAAATAGGCAATGAAACTCATATGAAATTCCTTAACATGAAAATCATCAGAACTAGAATACGTTTCATGTATATGTATGTTTTTTCAAAACTAGAAGTATACATACATATCGCAAACACAAGTGAGTCCATAATAAAAATTTGCATGAAAGCAAGTGACTCTAGGATAGACATGTATAACTGAAGTTTGGCAAAATTGACATATACATGAAGCTAAACACATTCTATGAAAACATATGCAAAAAATAGGGAATACAAGTTAAAAGGCAAGAATCATCAAAAGTAGGCTATACAAGTACATTTAATGGGTACAAATGAGCAGCATAGCACAAACATATAATAATCAAATGTGGCTCACTAGTTGTACAAATATTGACACAAATTTTAATGAAAACTACATCTAAACAAGTAATCAAAACATGAAGTGCAAAAATCAAATATGATCATTAGGGTAGATGCACATGATTTAGAGCTAGGATATACATAATAGCTAAACTAGAGTGAGAACACAAAATATGAATCCATATGAATATTGTGTATCTCAAATACTACATATGTATATTACAAGTCTAATTAACATGGCATTTAACATAATAATCATGAAAAATCAAACATATTAAAAGTCAACCATGAGAGCATGTAAACTAAATGGGAGTTAGAGATAGTTACCAAAATCAATAGGACCACTCTCCAAATCTCCAACTATGGTGGTCCTATCCACCAAACTTCCTTGAAAGTGATGCATCCAATGTGGTGTCCATCAAGCTCAAACGCATCCACCATCAAAGCACCAATGCCTCTCACGTCAAGTGAGAGCCCACACCTAATTCAAATAAAATAGGAGTGAATTTTGGTACCTACACTCTATTGGGTCTATGGGGGTTAGCACCTTTCCTAAACCAAACAAATTATTTGCAAAATTCGAAGTATTTAATCTATCATAACAAAATTTTGTAAGGTGGTCCTTACGTCCAAATGTGTACAAGTGTACACATGAGCATACATAAAATCATGTGTGTGAGCATGATGAGCATGTGTGTGCCGTGGTTTGCGTGCATGTATATGAGGAGCATGTTTCTTGCGAAACACGGATTCCAAACTTGTGTGATTCATTGCACATTGGCTCAATGTGAGCCCAAACATCAACACTCTTCTTTAACATAATTATATAATTTTCAATAATTGAAGAAGAAGTGGAGCATGCAATAGAATACTAGATGGTGAAGTTATAGTAGCATGGCAAACATGAGAAGATAAATCATTTTTCAAAGAGTCATTTTCATTTGAAACAAATTCCAATTCTTTTAAATAAATAATTTTATTTTTCAAAGAATTATTCTCTTTTATAACAATATCAAGTTTTAAAGATAAAGCTTTGTTTTTCTTTACAATATCATCACAAACATTTTTATTTTTCAAAATTTCATTTTCCTTTAAAACAAGGTCAAGTAGAGATTTCAATGAGTCTCTTTCACTTGAAATCTCATCCCTCTCTTACAAAATCAAATCAAGTTTTGAACACAAATTCTTATTTTCTTTATTTAATTTAAAGCTTTTTTTTTCAAAACTTGATACTTTTCAAGAAAGTTTTCACAAACAATAGATAGTTCTTCATTCAAAGCATGGGCATCCATAATATCATCTCCTAAAGAACTAGCACAATCATCAAGTTGAGTATCCGAATGTACCTCAAGGGAGTTATTCCCTTGGACCATGTAGCAAGTTTGTTTGGATTCTTCTCCACTAGATTCCTTCTCCACATATTTTGTCATTTGAAGCTTGGGAGAGGTCAATGTGTTTCACACTACAAAAGCGAAATCACAATGAGAAATCATAGAAAGATGATCTTTGCTTAATGTTTGCTTTAATGCATCTAGGGCTTGTGCATTGGCTTCTATATGCTTGTTATTACCAAGATAAGATTTCTTGGTAGTAGCAAGGTAAACATGCATACCTAGGGTTTTTAAATAGGCACTCATTCTAAGCTTTCATATATCGATGTTAGAAACATCAAACATGGGAGGAGTCATAAAATCTATGAGTGTGTATAAACAAATAAGTGTGCAAATGCAAAATAATAGATTAGCAATCCAAAATCTCACTCCTAGGTGGTTAAACATAATATCAGGAGCGTAAGCTCTGATACAAATTGAAAATACACCTGAGGGAGTGAATAGGTGTATGGCTAATCTAATGATAAATGATGCGAAATGAAAATCTAATTGCAACACACTAAGCGTAACCAAAGAGTGTAGCCGAATTCTCGGTGACGGGCTCTGGACTATCTCCTCTAAATTTCTCTAAATAAAAGTTGAGGTGCTATATGAAGTTCTCTAGGTTCAATACTAGTATGAGCACACAAACAATACCAAGCATATAAGATATGAGTAATATGAATCAATATAAGATATAAAAGAGAGAGTTTAGAGATAGTGGATCAATCGCAAACGCCGAGATATGTTTCGAGGTTCGAGCCACTGCTCTACGTCTCCGCCGTCACATAGAAGGATTTTCACTATATGTCCACACAGGACCTCCCACACAGGGAACCTCCACCGAGGATTTGGCAAATACAAAGTAGGAGTACACAACTCCTCTCTCCAACAAAACAACCTCTACACAAGAGGTTAGGCATAATAACAATCACCTCTACACTTAGAGGGATGGGCACTAATCCAAACAATAATGACCTCACACTAGAGAGATAAGGCACTAAGCCAAACAACAATCACCTCACTCTAGAGGGATAAGGCATTAAGCCAAAACTCCACCACAATCACCTCTACATAAAAGGGATGAATACAAACCCAAAGCACAACCTCCTCTACACTCAGAGGGATAGGCACAAAGTAAAGTAAAGAAAGATTACAACTCTTAGTGATCACAAAGATCACAAACAACTTTGGTGATCTCAATAGACCACAAACTAATTTTCTCACTAAAAACAAGATCCTATAGATAGGATAGAGATGATAGCTCAAGTGTGAGAAAACAAAGTGTTTGGAATGAAAATAATAAAGAAAAACACTTAGAAAATCTCCAAATAGATATTGAAAGTAAGATCAAAACCAATTCCCAAAAGACTCTTGAATTTTTCAACACTTTAAAACAAATAAAAATAAAACTTTGTAGCCCAAAAACACTTGAAAATCTTGCTGTAAAAACATTAGGAAAGATAGAAAATTTTGCTCTAAAAAACCATGAAGAAAACAGCCAAAGAGATGGGTATTTATAACCCTCTCAAGAATATAGCCGTTGCAGTCTGGGAATGCCCAGATTGCTCCTCCGATCCACCGCCCAATCGATCAGCCAATGGTCATTTTTCTGACCGTTGTGCCTGCGGTCGACCGCCCGGCCGACCGGGCCAAGCCATCGGTCGACCGCGCGGTCGACCGGCCAGCACCCGAGAGTGGGTGCTTTCAGTCGGTCGACCGCGCGGTCGACCGGCCTTCTATGGCTGGCCTGTGGACATACTCGTGCACATCGGTCGACCGATCCTGTCGACCGCCAGTGTTGGCTGGGATAATACAGGCATGAAAACTTAGGTTATTTAATACCAAATAAATCACATAAAATCACATAAATTTTACAAAAATAAGTTCTTGTAATATCTTTGAATAAAAAATATGTGTGACTAAAATTCAACACATATTACAAACAATTTGTATCATTTTTGTGATATTGAAATTTGGCCTTTAAATAAAAACCGTATTTTTCAAAAACCAAACTTTAAAATGGAAAACCGTTTTTCTCCAAAACTCGTATGGATACAAAAATATGATATTGAGACAAGTTTGAAGCATATTGTATATGGGTAGAATCCAATATACATATAAATAATATATCTATGTTTTTGACATAAAATCCAAAACCGGTTAAACCAAAAACCAAACATATTAAAACTTGTGTGTGTGAACTTGAGCATATCAACACTATTACCTTTAGACAAGATATAAACTAAACACAATCGAAGTCTTCTTGTCGAGCTCCTTCTCCAAGTCGACTCGATCCAAACACGATCCAACGAGTTAGACTCCAACCGAGTGCTAGATGCGATCTTGATGCGCGAGCTCTTGAATTAACATGTGTTAGCTCCCAAAACTCCTTTGTTGAAGCTAAATATCTATTAATATCTTGGTCAACAATTGAAACTATATAAACACAAGATTATTAGTAAACTATAACTACATGAGTTAATTATCATCAAAACTAGAGTGATGGGCCTTTGGGCCAACACAAGAGTCTTGAGTCAAATCGATAGAATTAGAGATATCTGGATTGGTCAAAGGTTGATAAGAGAGAGTTTTCTCATTTCTATAAATGTTGACCAATTGACTCAATTGTGTTTCCAACCTATCGATAGACTGAGAAGAAGATTTTTGAAATTGTAGCGCGGACTCCTACAAGATTTCTATACTCTTTTCTAGATGTGATTTTTCTTCAAGTGAATGTTCTAGAAAGGGAGTATAAGAATCTTGGTTTTAGAAAGATAGTGAAGATTGTGAGTCCAACATATTTTGAGATTGAAGCTCAGACTCACGAAAGCACTTCATACTCGTTTTTAGGGCAGATGGTTGGTCATTTTGAAAAGGTGAAACAGAGTATGAATCATGAAAATATTGTGGAATTGGTGAATTGAGCTTCTTTTGTTGGGACTCAAGCATGGCTTGTACGGCTTCTATACTTTTTTCTAACTTAGATTTTTCTTCAGTTGGTGGTTCTAGAAAAGGAGTATAGGAAGCAGAATTGGGAGAAAATTGTGAAATTGTGGACAAGATGGTTGAAAATTTGACTCGGGGGAGGTGAATCCCCATTGACTCTGCGAAGAGTGAAAATTATTTTGAAAGTTATGGTCATAAGATTGGAGGTATGGGTTGTATTGATTCAGATAAGTCCAATCCAGTGTATTTGATTGGTTCAGATTGTAAAAAGCCGGGTTGGAATTATCAGAATCAAATGGGGTTGGTATGAAATATGGATTCATATTAGGATTAAAAGAATCGTTGTTGTTGAATTCTATTTCACAAACAATCACAAACAAAAAAGAAAAAGCATCCAACAAACAAAAAAGAAAAAAATCAAAACCAAGCCTATACTAGGGTTGATCTAGACCTAGGCGACTCCTAACTGGTCGATTTCTCGGGGTGGTTGTTGTATGAATCTGACAACAAATTAATCGACCAGGTAGGGGCAAAATACGATGGGAGGCATCCGTGCGTAAGCAATGGGGCTTAATTACGCTGGTATCTAGGCGTAACCTCTTAATCCCTAACCTTAGACACGATTTCACAAGAGTAAGATTCAAAACAAGTTTCACCCTTAGTCAATCTCTTAATGAGTCCGAGATGTCCCTAGGGGCCAACGTCTATCAATTTTTATTAGGGCTTGGGTTTTGTGAGTAGGGAGGTGGTTTTTGGGCTAAAGAGGGTAATGAAATCCCCACCTTATCTTGTATGGGTTTTACCCTTAATTTCAATTCATGCAAGTGTGTAGTATAGACAAGAATAACACAAAGAGATAAATCACCCACGTGTTTGTCCTATGCTATATGCAATGCCATATGTACACCTCAGTCCAGATCACAATAACAGAACAAAATACAGTATATTGGAATGAAATTTGACACGTGCCTAAATGCAAATGTCTAAATCATTTTAAAGGCATCTAAATACCGTATTTTAGTTCTTTAATTATTACAGTGTGTAGGCAATCAAAGCAAAAAATTGGCAGCAAAATATAACAATATATGCAACTTGCAAAGTCCCTGAAAAGACAAATTACAAATGCCACAAATTTGCCACGTTTTTGCGGCTTTTCTTTGATTTTCGCAGCAAAGTTTTGGAAGCAAAATTTTGGCTTTCTATAGTACGGAAAGGCAAGCAGAGTAGACTTCTGCAATGTAAAAATTCTTTAAAAATCTCCCTGCATACTAAAACAGAGAAGAAAATGTTAACAAAAATGTGACGTCAAAACCATTCCCGTCCCCAGCAACAGCGCCAAAAATTTGACCGGGGCGGAACGAGCACTTGGAGATGTATGTTTTATAAAATCAATGAAAAGCTTGTGTATGCTAATGTTCTCTCGATACTTCCGTTATGGCATTGGCTCAACGGGTCGAATCCACAGGGACGGAAGGTGATAGAATCATTAACAATTTTTATTCACGTCGGTTGTTAACAAGTTCTTCTTTGTTAAATAATGAGAAAAAGAAAAAGAAAAGAAAAGAAATCTGAAAGTGATAGGTGAAGAAGGTGATGAACATCGATGTGAAAGTAAAAGAGAAGTGGTTTGGAAAACAAAATAGAAAAGAAAATGAAGACAAAGATGAACAAAGAAGATGGTGAAAATAACGATGAAAAGATAAAAGAAGTGTTTTGAAATTAATTTTTAAACAAAGTAAAAAGAGAGGAGAATACTATGAAAGTAATCTCATGCTTTCTAACTACTAATTACTCCACTAACATGCTAACCTCTTAGCGATAGTTGCCTCACAAAAATCCTTGGTCATCACCAGTTCTTAGCTTCAAGAGACGATACAAAGTATGACTCATAAGATTGTTCTTCTATATTCAAACTTGCATAACATTAGATCATCAAAACTATTAGGAGCAAGAATGAAAAAAGAGAGAGTTAGCTTGGTTAGCAAGTTAGCAAGTTAGATGTTAGAACCCATCATCATGAGCCATCAATGGCTCTTACAAGAGCAAGGCCTTGTAGAGGCTATTAGATTCATATGGATTATCAAATAAGTGGTTAGCTAGTTAGTGCTTAGTAGTTAGTCACCATGAGAGAAAATGTAGCTAAGCATCATGTAGAAGATGGAGAAGATTACAATGGAGAAGAAAGGAGACACCTTTATATAGATTGTCACAATCTATTACATCAATATCTCTCTATCTCTCTCTGAATCAACTCAGCCCTAATATATGATCTATAAAAGAAAAGAAAATACAAAATAAAAGAGAAAGAAAATACAAAAAGAGAGAAAACCTAGCCTGTTTCTCAATCTGTTTGCGTTTCGGCCAAACCCTGCAGTATTTATAGGCAAAAGGAGGTTCCAAAAGACAAGACGAGGCCACGCGTCGAAAATCGACGCGTGGGCCCACCATAGGGCCGCGGAAACGCGACATAGCCGCGTTTCCGGGGCCAAACCAGGGACTTAGGTCCCTGGTTTTGGCGAGCATATTCGCCTCGCTTCGGGGACCTTCCAAATGTGCTCAGATTCAGTTATTTTCATCTGGATATTCGTCTGACGTACGCAAAGGTCTAGGTTTAATGCATCTTCTAGAAGCTCTCTTGCTTGGCTTTCAAGAAATCCGGATTTAATTACACGAAAATGGGTTTAATTAAGCTCTTATTACCCTTTTGTCCTCCTTGTCTTGATTATCTGCAAGAGAGACCAAAACACGGTTTAGACCGACATTTTATTCATAAATCAGTAAAAAAATGCGATATAATAATGCAGAACTGTAGACTAATTAGAACCCCCAACTAAAATAAAATCAAGATTAACCTCTTTTAAGGAGATCTACAACAATAGCTCACTAGAACCTCAAATAAGGCTAATTATCAGAATGGAAGCTTTAAGCTAGATGAACAAGAAAGATGAGAGATTTTGCAAGTGTTGATTAATTTGAAAAGAGCTCTCCATTGATATCCTAAAATAGTCGGAGACAAGAATTGACTTATTCTAATTTTAGGACATATGGAATAAAGAAATATTTGCATGCAAAACTTTCATAATTTGAAAACTTTATACATAATGGTTTTGTCAATATAATTTAAGGAAAGAATTTCAAGTGTTCTAATTTAGAATTTGCGTGGAAATTCAAATTTGAAAAGAAACTTGCATGCACAAAATTTGAATTCAAAAGACCATAAATTAAGGAAAGAATATCAAGTATATTTCTCCATTAATTTAGGACATTCATGAAAATTCAAATTTGAAAAGAAATTTGTATGCGTAATAATTTGAATTCAAAAAGTTTCCAAAAAAAATATTTTCACATAAACTAAGGGAAGAATACTAAGTATATTTCTCCATTAATTTAGGACATGCATGGAAATGTGAATTTAAAAAGAATTGACTAAGAAAGCATATATAATGTAAAAATTTTGACACAAAATTTAAGTATTTAAAATTCAAATAATTTGAGGCATGCATGATAACAAAATGGGCCTAGGGCTTCCAAAAAATTAATCACCTTAATCAAAGGCTTACAAGAAGTACCTATCAAAATAATAAAGAACAACCACACCATAAATAGAAGGTCCTCTAGCTTGATTCTTCACTTGAGCTTCTTGATATAACCAAAAATATTTGGATTAGACTTTTATTTTCATGAATAACTAGCTCCTTGATCTACCTGCAAGTATGAAACATGTACACTAAATAAAATAGTTTTATTATCATCAAAATCGAACTAATTAAACATTCATAAGTCTACAAGCTAGTACTCATCTGCTATTTGGCTTGCCTTCTTTTTTATCCATTTGGCGAAGCAACATCACCATGATTAATGCTTAATACTCTTCATAGAGTTTACTTATGGTTATGGGAAGGCCCAGGTTCAAACTTGGCTGTGGCCTTTATTCAACTAGTGTAGTTGGCACGTGCTTTGCACGTGTGAAATAATTAGGTTTTAAGCAATAATAAAGATATTAAATTGATACCGGCTGAAAAATCAAAAATTGATAGACAAGAAGAGGAACACTATTAAGTATCATAAGATACATAGCGTAGAAACATCAATACTGTTATCAGAACCAAACACATGGAAAGTTTATATTCATATTGACACATAAAAGAGAATCGAAGTTTATAAAAGAGCATCGAAGTTTACATAGTCGCCCCACTCTTCATAAGAAAATATAGTGTGGTGGTGATTTTTTGCCACAAGTGATTGGATGGTCACAAACGAGAATGAAAATGTAGAAGTCCACATAGATAAAACACAACACAAAAGAGGGACACAAAGAATTTACATGAAAACCCTTAATCACGAAAAATCACTAGGAGGAGGAGCTTCACTATAATTCTCAGATTACATGAATCTAAAAGATTATATACAAGATTGGAATCGGAATCCTCCTCTGTCCCTTTATACGGGAGAGATTCTCATAACCACACGACTTTCACATGACGATTTATTGTAACAGTTAAGATCACCAGTACTGCTTTGCTAGGATTGCATGCAACGAAACCCGCCACTGTCTATAACTGCCCTCGCTGAGAGGTAGTACACGTTATGAACGTGAAAGAAGATAAGATTGTGTAACTATCAGCAGAGATCAGAGGTGATCTGTTATAAGAGCCACTTGGTTTGGGACTGAATTCTTCGAAAGAGGAAGTCTTGGAACGAAGAAGATCTTGAAGATGTCAGATATAACATGGACTTCAGAGGAGAGGTCTAATACTTCTCAAAGAACCAGAAGGTGACGGACACGTGTCGCCATATAGAGTCAGAGTTTAACACAACTAAATATAGTAATATAGATTTTAATTTCAAAGATCACTAGGAGAACATTATAAGATAGATTTCGCATCAAAGATCAGAAGGTACATCTTTACATCAGGAACATCAGAAGGTAACATAGTTACATACATGAACATATAAGAGGATCAAGTTTGTGGGGACATATTGTCTCGGGTCTCTGTTCTCCAACCCTTTTTGAGAAACTTTTAATAGAATGATAGTCTTTCCTTCCTTCTGCAGAGAAACTGTTCACTCTCCACGGTTTCTTCAGCAATGTCAACAGAACAACTTTGAACCAGTCCACCCAACTCATATGCACACATCCACCATTCCACTATATATTGCTGCTCAATTTGTCCCCCCTTAAACTTCAACCAGAGGTCTGACTTCAATATTTGTTTCTAACTGTATACACACAGACACCTTCTCTTACATCGAAATACCAAACCCCAACCTTAAATTACATGTACTGGAACACTAACATTACCCTTTTGTGCCTTTATTCTTAATGTCACTTTACATTTTGCAGACACAATTGAGCTTTAATTTCCTTACTATTTGCCGAAGTGGATTTCTCTTCCTTGGTTTCCTCTTCTTTTGCTTGCTCTTCTGTGTCTGCAAGTTCAGAATCAGCAACCACATTAGCAACCAATAATCAACATATCTAAACAGCTATGCATGACGCGTGGTCTTGCACTTTCTACTTGATAGTATTTCTTGTTTTAATAGAAATTATAGGCATAATTTTTTGGATTTAATTCACGCCAACCATAGAAAAGAGTTAGCACCTCTCATTCTAATTCTAATTAGCACATCCTAATGAAAGTACGCAAATTTCAGTTTTCCACTAATTTAGCCAGTAGAAAAACACAAAAAAAATACACAAAATTACATTAAAGAGTTCAGTTGGTAGTTTAATAGGCCTGATTCTTTTTTCTGTGCAGGATATGAAACATATATGAAAGCTCCCATCAAAGCAGATAGAGATGATGACACATAGCAAGCAATTCCCAAGTTCTATTAAATAAAATCCGCGCAGTTCATCAACGGGTGGCAATATCTTGGTGAGCATTTTACAGAAGACAAGATTTTCATGAGACTGAGCTGCGTGACATCTGTTTTTCCCTAGTCCTGAAATCTTATGTGCACAATGAGAAAGGAAGCAAGTTTTGGCCATTAAAGAATTTGATGCATGCCTAGGATCCAAGATAAGCTGAGTCGGGAAGTAATGCCGTTCAAGAGAAAATATCAGTCTTGTATAAAATTGCAATTTTTACTTGTATGAAAGGTGCAGAATATATCAACACAAAGGCACTGATAAAATGAAACTCTCCAGTTCATATCAGCTCATAGTTAATGCGGTCTTCCCTCAAAATTTTGAAAAATGGTCTTGCAAAGAAAAGTGTACATCAAAACCTTCACCATCAGAATCAGAACTTGCACTAATTTAGGAAATCTTGCTTAAATCTCATCAGCTTTCTAAACTGTTTATTATATTTTTACTCCATTAACTTCAGTGATAAATCATTATTTACGGCTTGACTTGTGCAGGCGGTCGTAGGAGTTTCATCAATGTGAGGATATTTACAATTAAAATAAAAGGATAACAGTCCATAGTAAAGAACACGGACAACCAACCACCACTGCAGTCAGTTGAGAGTTTAAATCTGTATCCTTGTCATGCATATCTAGAAACGCAATGACACATTTAAACAGCACAATGTTTTATGTCAGAAATAATATTTTGTCTAACAATAGGAACTAAATCATAAGGAAGTTCTGAAGTAGAGTTTAGTACATACCGAGGAAACAGCATCATCATAGTCCAAGCCAGCACTCTCTGTTAGAAAATGGTAAAAGAGAATTTGTGCAATAAATCAATAAAAAGAATAGAAAGAGAGAATCAAAAATTAGTTTTCAACCATACCATTCTCATCATCTTCATCAATCCATTTATCCCAGTCCACTTTTAGGAAAGCAGGCGGTTTCCCGTCCTGCTTTAGTAATCTGCTCCACCATTTCTTCTCGGTTTTCTTCACAATGCAGACAATGTTCCTTACACCAACGTTCAACTTACTTTCCTGCAACCAACAGCCAGCATGTAATCACTCAATAGGATACTAAAGCTCTACTGAACCTTAACAATCAAGATTCCGTACCTCGACATTAATTTTATCAAAAAGTTCAATATCAATCTCATAGGGAACATCATCTCGAGCAGCAGTGAAATTAAACTTCCCTTCAGGTTCAAGTTTGAACTCCACATCCTTTGCATCAGGCAATTCGATTGTTAGATATATCTTGTCAGACCTCTGGGCCCACTTCACAGTTGGATGCCTGCTGTAAAATGGAAAGAGAATTTGTGCAAAACATTATGATGCATTGTGCAGAAACACAATGGGAGGAACTGAAGCAGCTGTAATCCCAGATTTTCAACAACCCTATGTCCGAAAGATAGATTGCTAAAGTTCAGTAAATATTAGAGTCCTATTGTTTGCTAAAATAAAAAAAATTGTCTCATGATAATAAAAGGTACTACTTTCAGATTTGTTTTCAGTTCTTTTGATGTTGCTTTTTCATTCTCCCACTTAAAATATACTTACAAGGATCCTATTTCTTAAAATCTTACATTAATATAAAGTACTAACTAATAGGAAAGATACATAAACCAGCGTGGAAGAAACGTTCCTTGTTCAAAGATACTTAAAATCTAATGATACGTATACTATTTTTGCAAGATACATTAATTCCTCAATTTTCGTTATAGCACTTAAAATCTGAACTGTTTTGATGAGTTAGTATAAATTTTACCCTTTCATTTTTTTCTTTTTTTTTTTTATGATCTCTTAAACACCTCTGTAATTACCTAATATAAAAGCAGTAACTCTTGTAAATTGTCTTAATTTCAAGAGTGGGTCCCACGACTAATAAAAAAGGATTTCACAATGAGTTGATTTTTTTGAGATCGACAGTCAAGATCTCTCTCAATGTTTTAGGGTTATCAAAACATTAACGCGTTATAAGAAGTTTGGTTCTAGGGTTCATGAGAGACCTGGAATGAGGTGGATAACTCTTTAGAGGCAAATATATATAGCAAGAAAAAGAGGATGATCGAGCAGAGAGAGCCATGAATATCTCTTTGTAGATCAAGCTAAGAAAGATGCTTGACATCAATGGGTAATTGATTCGTCAACAAAAAAATGTATTCTTCTTCAATGTATGAGTTTAATATTTGATGAGATGAGTATTCAATATTCATGTTTGTATTGGGAAAAAAGGGTTGGAGCGTGTAATAGTTGTCTTGTACTCCATGTTATTATAATATATCTCTTGATGCTCTCCCTATGAATGTAGGCCAGTTTGGTCCAATCACGCAAAATACTATGCATCTTGTATTTTTCTTCTATGTTTTACTAAAATCTTGTGGAGCTCAATGTCCGTTGAAAGGCACACGGGTCTCGCTTCTACTCAATACGTAAAACCCGGTCACAATCACAACAAATTGATATCGAATCACATGGTTTCTCAGGGCATACAAGGTGTAAAATGTTTTGCCAAAGGGAGATTCAAGTGGCTACGAATGGTGTTGAGTCTACAAGACGAAGGAAAATTGTCAAGAAGACGAAGGAAAAATTGTCAAGATGATGAAGGAAAAATTGTCAAGTCGGTCAGGCAGAGATGAGTACATTTTCAAGCAGCGGAGGCATCCAATGATAGAAGAACAAGGGCGATATGGTTGAAAACTTGTCAAGGATAGAAAATGAAAGTTGTTGCAGTGATAGACTGTTACAAGGAAAATACATCACGAAGATGATGAAAGTTATAGTTGTGACAGGCTAGTCGTGACACGATGAGATCATCATGGGCGTTGGTGGATCTATCAAGACTGAGGTCTTCATGAAGATGGTGGATCTCACATCAGTTGAGATGATCAACAACTATAGTAGTGGGCTTATAGCCGATGATGGTTGGAAGGACCATGACAGTATGTTGGCGGGAAGCCTGATAAGACTAAGGCGATTATGTGAAGGTTAGTCCTAAAGAAGAAGTCATCGATGCGTAGGAGGATCATAGTCAATGATTGGTTAAAAGACAATGATGGTGACAATGTTCATGCACAATCAGTAAGACGGTGGGATTTGATGTGATTAACCTCAAGACCTGCAGTAGGCCTAGTTGCCGAGAAGGCATCACAAAGCGGGTATCGGCTGGTGGTGGCACCAATGCAAAAGGATGTCTACAGCATATATCTGAAAGATGCAGGAATACAAGTGCGGAATGGCAACGTTGTCACATGCGTGATTAGCAGTTTTATCGTTCTGAAAAGATATCGCTTCAAGATAGAAATTTGCACATAAAACAATGATAATTATCAAGTTACTTCAATAGTGGTTCCAGTTTAGGCTTAAGATAAAGTGATTGTCTTTGGTGTCTCCATCTGGTTTTGAGCGATTTAAAGTTAAGGTGGAGTATAAAGCACTTGCACACTTGTTTGCGAAGGTATACTGTGAACGGGATAAAGACTCTGTTAAGATTGAGGTTCAAAAGCTCCATGCAAGGTGAAGAAAGGATAGTATCACATGGAATCACACTAAAGGTGGACATGTTCATGTTCACATAACGCATGGCGGCTAGTTCTATCTGAGCCCTTCTGAAAGGGGTAAAAATAAACTTCAAGGAATGTTTCCTCCAATGATGAAGACAAACTTAGTGTTCGAAGAAAATTTGTGTTTTAAAGGCTTGAAATTAAGCCAAGGTGAAGATTGATGTGAATTGTCTTATATTTCAAGAGTGGGTCTTGTTGGGTATTCATGTGAGAATATAGTCACATTGGCAAGTGACTAGAAAAGATGACTTAAATAGAAAATAAAGGCCTCTTACCTACAAGCTTAAGCTTTTGAGTTAGATTAATTCTCAGCTTCTATTTAAAGCCCATTGTGTTTGTGTTTCCCTGTGGAAGCCTGTGTAACTCTCCGACAGTGGTACCAGAGCTTGTGTTGTGGCTTGGGGGGAGTGGTCCATTGTGAAGCCCAACAAGTGAGTTGAGAGATTAACCATAATCTGATTTCCCACGAACCGTGAAGACTCATGAATGGTTATCCGGTTGTTGTCTACCTGCCGATTGTTGAGACTACGATCAGTGTACCCACGATGAGAGCCTCACGGACATTCGAGATCCATTTATGGCTCAAGATTCTCGTGGATGGATGTATATACACACCTGAAGGGGGAGATGACTATTCATGTGTGAATATAGTCCCACAATGAAAAATGTATAAAAAAAAAAGTAATGGACTTATAAGTGGGACCTCTAACCTATCAACTTAAGTTTTTGGGTTAGATTGGTTCTCAATCTCTATTTAGAGCCCATCGTGTTCCCCCATGGAGGCTCATATAACTCCCCAACAGTGGTATGAGAGTTAGATTAGAAGTTGATCAAAATCTGATTACTCACGAACGATGGAGATTGTGATGGCTAAGCGTGTTGAGAAAAAGGTCGGTGTACCCATGGATGAGTTTCTCATGAACGGTCAAGGTCCATGAATTTTAGCCAGAAATGCAGAGAAATCCGTGAACAGAAGGCCAAAATCTATGAATGATGGTAGCCGAGAATGTAGAGATCCGTGAACGGACGGTTAGGATCCGTGAGTGGTTGCAACTAGCAGAGGAATTTCTCGGGTATAGTGAATGATTGTAACTAGTAGGTGTGTTTCCCATCATTAATGGTAGAGATCCGTGAAGGATTGAGGTATATTCACACATGAAAGAGAGATGGTTAGGTATTCACGTGAGAATATAATCCCACATAAAAAGTGACTAGAAAAGTGAGGAACTTAAATAGAAAGTGGATGCCTCTACCTATAAGCTTAAGTTTTTAGTTTAGATTGGTTCTCCACTTCAATTTTAAGGCCCATCATGTTCCTCATGGAAGCCAGTTAACTCCCCATCAGTAGTATCATAGCTCATGTTGTGGCTCACGAAAGAGTAGAGTCCAATGTAAAGCCTGACAATTTGAGAGTTGGCCAAGGTCTGAATTTTCACGAATAGTGGAGATTCGTTGATGGTTAGCTGATTATTGTCTGCCTGCCCAGTTGTTGAGACCAAGATGAGTGTACCCACGATAAGATCCTCACGAATGGTCGAAATCAGTAGATGGCTCAAGTTTCTCGTGGATGGAGGTATCTTCACACATGAAGGGGAGATTGTTGGGTAGTCACATAAGAATATACAAGCGTGAAATGGCAAAGCTGCAGGAATACAAGTGTGAAATGGCAAAGTTGTCACATGCATGATTTGCAGCTTCATCTTTCGGATAAGGTGTCGCTTCAAGACAGAAATTTGCACATAAAAAAATGACAAATATGAAGTCCAATAGTGGTTCTATTTAGGCTTAAGGTAGAGTGATTGTCGGTGGTGTCTCCATCTGGTTCTGAGAGATTTAAAGTTAAGGTGGAGTATAAAGCACTTGCACAGTTGTTTGTGAAGGTATGTCGTGAACAAGATGAAGACTGTTAAGATTGAGGTTCAAAAGCTCCATGCGAGGTGAAGGATAGTAGCACATGGAATCACACCAAAAATGGACATGTTCATGTTCACATAAGGCATGGCAGCTAGTTCACTATGAGCCCTTGCGAGGGGTATAAAAAAACTTTAAGGAATGTTTCCTCCAATGATGAAGACTTTTTGTTGAAAAAAAAATGTGTTTTAAAGGCTTGAAATTAAGCCAAGGTGAAGATTGATGTGAATTGTCTTATTTTCAAGAGTGGGTCTTGTTGGCTATTCATGTGAGAATATAGTCACATTGGAAAGTGACTATAAAAGTTATGGACTTAAATAGAAAGTAGAGGTCTCTTACTTACAAGTTTAAGCTTTTGGGTTAGATTGATTCTCAACTTTTATTTAAAGCCCGCTATGTTTCCCCATGGAAGCCCATGTAACTCTCCAACAGTGGTATCAGAGCTTATGTTGCGGCTGGGGGAGTGGAGTCCAATGTGTGAAGTCCAATAAGTGAGTTGAGGGGTTAACCATAGTCTGATTTCCCACGAACCGTGAAGACTCGTGGATGGTTAGCCAGTTGTTGTCTACCTGCCGGTTGTTGAGACTAAGATCAGTGTACCCACGATGAGATCCTCACGGACAGTCGAGATCTGTTGGCTCAAGATTCTCGTGGATGAATGTATATTCACATATGAAGGAGATGAGTATTCGTGTGTGAATATAGTCCCACATTGAAAAATGAATAGAAAAATGGACTTGTAAGTGGGGCCTCTAACCTATCAACTTAAACTTTTGGGTTAGATTGGTTCTCATTCTTTATTTACAGCTCATCGTGTTCCCCCGCGGAGGCTCGTATAACTCCCTAATAGTGGTATGAGTTAGATTAGGAGTTAATAAATATTTGATTTCTCACAAACGATGAAGATTGTGGATGGTTAGTTGGTTGCTGCTATCGCGTATTGAGACCAAGGTCAATGTACCCACGGATGATTTTCTCATGAACGATCAAGGTCCGTGAATGTTTATAGCCAAAAATGCAGAGAGATCCATGAATAGAAGCCCGGGATCTGTGAATGACTGTAGCCGAGAACGTAAAAATCCGTGAACGGACTGTTAGGATCTGCGTGGCTGTACCTAGTAGACGAATTTCTCAGGGATAGCCGAGATACGTGAATGGTTGTAACTGAAATCACCTAGAGGGAGGGTGAATAGGTGATATGGCTAATCTCGAAACTAAATGTGGAAGCTAAAAACTATTATGCAACACACTTAATACAACCAACAAGTATAGCCGAATTCCCCGTGAAGGGCTCTGAACTAACTCCTCTTGATTCCCCTAGATAAGGGTTGAGGTGCTATATGAAGCTCTTGTGGTTAAGTATAAGTGAGGCACACACAAGCAAGCCAAGCATATAAAGATGAACAATATGAAATAATGCAAGGCACAAATGCAAGCAATAAGATATGAATGAATGAATGATGCTTTGCACAAATAAAAGAAAGAGAGGGTTTAGAGGCAATGGATCAAACGCAAACACAATGATATGTTCCGAGTTTCGAGCCCCCAGCTCTACGTCCCCGCCTTCACCGAGAAGGATTTCTAATTTACTATCTTGTCCACCGAGGACTCCCACCGAGGGAACCTCCACCGAGGAGGATTTTTACAATAAGGGAGTACCGAACTCCTCTCTCAAACACCACCTCACAACCGAGGGGTAGGCCTGTAGCCAAACAACCACAAACACCTCAACCGAAGAGGGATACAAACCAAACTCCAACTCCACCTCTCACTAGAGGGAGCAAACCAACAACCTCAACCTCTACCAAAGAGGGAGCAACTCACAATCTCAATCTCTACCAAAGAGGGAGCAACTCAAGTAAGGGTTTACAATTTGGTGGTCTCTTTCAACCACAAATAACTTCTCTTTTTTCACAAAACAATGATCCTAAAAGAGTAGGATAGATGATAGCTCAAGTGTGGAAAAATTAAAGTTTGGAAAGCAAAAACTCAAAGAAAAATACTTGGGAAAACTCTTTGTAAATGATAGAAATGAAAAACAAAACAAATCTCCCAATTTTTCTATTTTCTTTGATTTTTCCAAAAACTCTAAAACAAATAAAGATTAATCTTTTGAAGCTCTAAAACACTTTTTAAAACTTGTAAAAATACTTCAGAAAATTAGGAATTTTTCTTGTCAAAAGTCTTATCAAAATCCCCAAAGAGATGGGGTATTTATAGGCCTCTCCAAAATATAGCCGTTAGGCTGATCTGTCAGCCTGACAGGCTGGCGGTCGACCGCCCGGTCGACCGTCAACGGTCATATTTTTGACCGTTGGCTGACCCCGGTCGACCGCCCGGTCGACCGCAGAAAAACAGAGAGCAGAGCTCTCTGGTACGGTCGACCGGCCGGTCGACCGTCCCAAGTGCCATGCCAGACGTGCACAGGCTGTGCACGTCGGTCGACCGCCCGGTCGACCGGCTCCTGGTTCGGTCGACCGTGCGGTCGACCGACAGAGCCTGTCAGGCACTGTTCTGGGTCAGAAAAATAGGTTTTTAAATATTCTAAAAATTACATAAAAAACTTCTAAAAAATCCCCAAAAATAGTTTTAACATTTTGCATTGATATATAAACATATGATAAAAATTTCAACTCAAATATCAAGCAATTTGAACTATTTTTGTGTTTATCATTTTTACCAAAAACCAAAAACATGTATTTTATCAAACTTGAATTTTTCAATACATGAATAGGAAAGTCAAAATAAGTTTGTTTAAAAGTTAAGCATGCATGTATAGAATGAAACTACTATACATAAACCAATTAAACTTATTTTGATCAACTATTCATGAAAACAAATATTGGTTAAGCCAAAAACGAAAAGCCAATATACAAACATAAAACGTGTGTGTTGTGCACTTGAGCATATCAACTATACTAAGCTTTACAAATGGATCTAAACACACTAAACACTAGGATACCTAAGTCTTCTTGACGATCTTCATCTTCAAGTTGACTCGGTCCAAACTCCGTGATCCAACGAGCATGGCTATGAATGATCTTGACGCTCGGGCTCGGGAATCACCAAGTGAAGGCTTCCAAACTCCTCTTTTTGAAGCAATCACCAACTAATATCTTGTTACATGATCTGAAACTAAAATTACAAGATTATTAGTAAACACAACTACATGAGTTAATCATCATCAAAACTAGAGTGGAAGGCCTCTAGGCCAACAATCTCCCCCTTTTTGATGATGACAAAACTCATGGAGTTATATATGCATGGATTAAAGTTAAGCTTCAAAGAAACTCCCCCATAACTCATGCATAGCAATAAACAATAAATATGTGTAATGAAAGCTCATAAACATGTATGCATAGTCATGCATAAAATAAGGTACCAAACAAAGACATGCTCTTGATACCAAACATATGAAATGCATCATGCATAAAACGTGCTCTTGATACCAATAAATACGTGTTCTTAAATAATGCTCTTGATACCAATTAAACAATTAAACAAACTAATAAATAAAACAAAACATGCATATAAACCAAATACCTCTCCCCCTTTTTGTCAATCATCAACAAAGGGGTCCAAGTAAAAACAAAACAATAAATTCTTCTCCCCCTTTTTGTTCGAAACAAAGAATCAATAAAAGGGTGACATTAAACAAATCAATAATAAGCATATATGCGACATACATTCATGAAGAGGAAGACGCTAAGTTAACTTCCCTACATATATACATTACATGAAAGAGGGATGACAAGCCCTAATTCACATAACGCATAATATGTAATGCATAAGAAGAGATGTGAAGCTCCCCCTACACACGTGTACCACATAAAGAAGAGTTGTCAAGCTCCTCAATATAGGATACACTCAATATGAATCTATATGTGGAGGAGATGTTAAGCTCCCCTTGCATATATGCAATCATATCAAAAACATTTTTAACACTTCTTATTAAAAAATTTTGAATTTTCTCAATAAGATTGATTTGATACCAATTAAGAATGTGTCAAAGTAGTGCATCTTGATACCAATTGAAAAGAAACATAAAAACATTGATACCGATTTTAAGAAAACAAAAGAAAATCTTGATACCAATTGAAAACACTCAAATAAACATCTTGATGCAAAATGATACCAATTGTAAGAATTTGTCACTAAGAACATATGATATCAAATTGAAATTATTATTTTCTATCATAAAGTAAGGGAGTGGAATACAAAACCAATGGTAAACCAAATACCAATTGAAAAATAAAATATGAGTTTTCTCCCCCTTTATGAAATACCAAATAAAACAATGTCTAAGCTTGTATTAGAATACCAATTGAAAACTAATCAATTGAAACATGATGATCATTAAAACTCAAGCTTAGCATAAACAAATATATGTATAAAAAATAGATACCAATCGAAATTGATACTATTTGAAGTGAAGCATACATACATAAAAATATATATGAGTATACAAGAAATGTCAATATTGATACCAATTGAAAGAATCTAATGATACCAATTGAAACAACAATAATATCAAGTGTATATCTCATATTACCTATCCTCCCAACCATGTTCAAGTTTAAAATGATTTTCACTATAAAGCATACATGAGCATGATCTCCCATCCAGCCACCCTTTGATGGTAGGGGTTTCCAAAAATTAGATTTGAAAATATAGTGTGTTTGAAAACTCTACCAAAATGAAGAATAATGCAACTAGTTAAATGAAAAACTTGTTAACTAGTACGAAATTCTTCAAGCAAGGAAAAAAATTAAAATATTTTTCATGAAACACATGTAAATCACATGGCACTAAATACTTAAAATCCATAAAGCTCATATCATACTCATGAAAACATAATCATGAGAAACATATAAATAAGATGAGTGAACAAGTGTTATGTGAAACATATCAACATGAAAATAGACATTCAAGCTCAAAATTCCTTTAAACATGAAAACATGAAAATCATCAAAACTATTTAATCTTCAAGGCATATGTATGTCTTATACAAACTAAAGTATACATATATATCCAAACATAACGAGTCCACAAATGTATATGCATGAAAGGCACGTGGCTCAAAGGATGTATATGTATAACAATAATTTGGATAAAATGGACATTTACATGAAGTTAAACAAGAAATCATAAAACAAATTCAAAACATGAGAATACAAGTTTAAAATGCATGGATCATCAAAACTAGACTATACTAGCACATCTAATGGGTTCAAATAAGTATTCAAGCTCAAATATATATAGATTTATTTGTGGCCCACTATATGTACAAGTATATACCAAGTTTTAATGAAAACTAACATCTAAACAAGTAATCAACGCATGAAGCATAAAAACAAGACAAAAATCAATCATGATAAACATAAACATGATTATTATGTAAATCCACATGTTATTAGAGTTATGATAAACATGATAGCTAAACAAAGGTGAGAACACTAAAATAATGGTCCATATTAAACATGGGTGTCTCAAAGGCTATACATGCATGTCAAGAGTCTAATAATCATGGCATTTTCATAATGATCATATAAACAACAAAACATGCTACAAATAATGAACATGAAAAGCATGCATAAATAAATAAGGAGTAAGAGACCGTTACCAAAACCTATGAGGCAACTTCTCCATGTCTTCAAAACATGGTGGTCCTCCAACCAAACATCCCTTGAAAGTGATGCATCCAAATGATTTCCATGAAACTCGGAACGCATCCACTCCAAGGTACCGCTACTCTCACGTCATGTGAGAGCCCACACCTACATCATAAACAAGAGGGGTGGTCTTTGGTACCCATATCTTTTTGGGTTCATGGGGGTTAGTACCTTCTGTAACCCAAACAAAATTATTTGCTAAATTTGAAACATGTATTCAATCATAACAAAATTTAGCAAGGTGGCCCTTACGTCCACAATGTGTACAAGTGTACACATGAGCATACATGGTGTTATGGTTGTGTCCGTGGGGAGCATGTGTATGCCGTGGAGGGTGTGCATGCATAATAGATGAAACTTGTTTCTTTCGAACCCAGGATTCCAAGCGTGTATGACTAGAAACACAATGGCTCAAAGTGGAGCCCAAACAATCCATATTCTTCTTTAAAACATTTATATCATTTTTAATCAAAGAAGAAGTGGATCATGCAAGGGGTGATCTAGGTGAAACTACCCTAGCATGACAAACATGTGAATATTTTATTTTCCAAAACTTCATTTTTCTTTAAACAAACATTTAAATCATTTGAAATAGAGATTATTTTATTTTTCAAAGCACCATTCTCTTTTAAAACAAAATCAATTTTTGAAGTTAAAACTTTATTTTTCTTCAAAACATTTTCACAATCATTTTTATTTCTCAAAAACTCATTTTCTTTTAAGGCAAGATCAAGTTGAGATTTTAATGAATCCATTTCATTAGAAATTTCCTCCTTCTCTTGCAAAACATTGTTAAGTCTAGAAATCAAATTTTTATTTTCATTGTTAAGGCCTAGACTTTTCTTTTTCAAAACATTATATTTTTCAATCAATTTTTCACAAACTATAGATAGTTCTTCATTCAAAGCATTAGCATCCACATATTCATCACATGAAGAACTAGCACTATCATCACAATCTAAGTGGGATTCCGAATGTACCTCAAGGGAGTCATTCCCTTAGATCATGAAGCATTGTGAGTTGGATTCTCCACTAGATTCTTCCTCCGGTTGGATTGGCAATTGAAGCTTGGAGGTGGTTGTGGTTGTCAACTTGTTCCATACTGCAAAGGCGGAATCAAGGTTAGAAACATACATAAGATATTCTTTTGAAAGCGTGCTTCTAATAGCCTCAAGGGCTTGTGCATTGGCCCCTATATGATTGCTATTACCAAGATAGCATTTCTTGGTAGCGGCAAGGAAAACATGCAAGCCTAGGGTTTATAGGTAAAGGGACATCTTAGTCTTCCAAACAATGATGTTGGAAGAATCAAACATAGGTGGGGTCATGAAGTCCATGGGTGTAAACTATATGTGTGCAAACAAATATATGCAAATGTAGATTAGCTAAACCAAGATCTCACTCCTAGGTTGTTAACCCAAAGTATCAGGAGCGGAGGCTCTGATACCAATTGAAATCACCTAGAGGGGGGGTGAATAGGTAATATGGCTAATCACGAAACTAAATGTGAAAGCTAAAAACTATTATGCAACACACTTAATACAACCAACAAGTGTAGCCGAATTCCCCGTGAAGGGCTCTGGACTAACTCCTCTTGATTCTCCTAGATAAGGGTTGAGGTGCTATATGAAGCTCTTGTGGTTAAGTATAAGTGAGGCACACACAAGCAAGCCAAGCATATAAAGATGAACAATATGAAATAATGTAAGGCACAAATGCAAGCAATAAGATATGAATGAATGAATGATGCTTTGCACAAATAAAAGAGAGAGAGGGTTTAGAGGCAATGGATCAAACGCAAACAAAATGATATGTTCCGAGGTTCAAGCCCCTAGCTCTACGTCCCCGCCTTCACCGAGAAGGATTTCTAATCCACTATCTTGTCCACCGAGGACTCCCACCGAGGGAACCTCCACCGAGGAGGATTTTTACAACAAGGGAGTACCGAACTCCTCTCTCAAACACCACCTCACAACCGAGGGGTAGGCCTGTAGCCAAACAACCACAAACACCTCAACCGAAGAGGGATACAAACCAAACTCCAACTCCACCTCTCACTAGAGGGAGCAAACCAACAACCTCAAGCTCTACCAAAGAGGGAGTAACCCACAATCTCAACCTCTACCAAAGAGGGAGCAACACAAGTAAGGGTTTACAATTTGGTGGTCTCTTTCAACCACAAACTTCTCTTTTTCCACAAAACAATGATCTTAATAGAGTAGGATAGATGATAGGTCAAGTGTGAAAAAATTAGAGTTTGGAAAGCAAAAACTCAAAGAAAAATACTTGGGAAAACTATTTATAAAGGATAGAAATGAAGAACAAAACAAATCTCCCAATTTTTCTATTTTCTTTGATTTTTTAAAAAACTCTAAAACAAATAAAGATTAATCTTTTGAAGCTCTAAAACACTTTTTAAAACTTGTAAAAACACTTCAGAAAACTAGGAATTTTTCTTGTCAAAAGTCTTATCAAAATCCCCAAAAAGATGGGGTATTTATAGGCCTCTCCAAAATATAGCCGTTAGGCTGATCTGTCAGCCTGACAGGCTGGCAGTCGACCGTCAACGGTCATATTTTTGACGACCGCAGAAAAACAGAGAGCAGAGCTCTCTGGTACGGTCGACCGGCCGGTCGACCGGCCCAAGTGCCATGCCAGACGTGCACAGGCTGTGCACGTCGATCGACCGCCCGGTCGACCGGCTCCTGGTTCGGTCGACCGTGCGGTCGACCGACAGAGCCTGTCAGGCACTGTTCTGGGTCAGAAAACAGGTTTTTAAATATTCTAAAAATTACATAAAAAACTTCTAAAAATCCCCAAAAATAGTTTTAACATTTTGCATTGATATATAAACATGTGATAAAAATTTCAACTCAAATATCAAGCAATTTGAATTATTTTTGTGTCTATCATTTTTACCAAAAACCAAAAACATGTATTTTATCAAACTTGAATTTTTCAATACATGAATAGGAAAGTCAAAATAAGTTTGTTTAAAAGTTAAGCATGCATGTATAGAATGAAACTACTATACATAAACCAATTAAACTTGTTTTGATCAACTATTCATGAAAACAAATATTGGTTAAGCCAAAAACGAAAAACCAATATCCAAACATAAAACGTGTGTGTTGTGCACTTGACCATATCAACTATACTAGCTTTACAAATGGATCTAAACACACTAAACACTAGGATACCTAAGTATTCTTGACGATCTTCATCTTCAAGTCGACTCGGTCCAAACTCCGTGATCCAACGAGCATGGCTATGAATGATCTTGACGCTCGGGCTCGGGAATCACCAAGTGAAGGCTTCCAAACTCCTCTTTTTGAAGCAATCACCAACTAATATCTTGTTACATGATCTGAAACTAATCACAAGATTATTAGTAAACATAACTACATGAGTTAATCATCATCAAAACTAAAGTGGAAGGCCTCTGGGCCAACAGTAACTAGCAGATGTGTTTCCCATCATTTAATGACAGAGATCCGTGAAAGATCGAGGCATATTCACACATGAAATGGGAGATTATTGGGTATTCATATAATAATATAGTCCCGCATTAAAAAATGACTAGAAAAGTGATGGACTTAAATACAAAGTAGAGGCCTTGTCTACTTCAATTTTAAGGCTCATCATGTTCCCCTATGGAAGCCAGTGTAACTCTCCAACAGTGGTATCAGAGCTCATGTTGTGCTCACAAAAGAGTAAGAGTCCAATGTGTAGCCTGACAAATTGAGAGTTGGCCAAGGTCTGATTTTTCACAAACTGTGGAGATTCGTGAATGATTAGTCGATTGTTGTATGTCTGCCAGTTGTTGAGACCAAGATTAGTGTACCCATGATGAGATCCTCACGGATGGTCGAGATCAATAGATGACTCAGGTTTGTCGTGGATGGAGGTATATTCACACATGGAGAGATTGTTGGGTATTCACATGAGAATATACTCCCACATTGGAAACTGACTAGAAAAGTGAAGGACTTGAATAGAAAGTGAATGTCACTACTTATAAGCTTAAGCGTTTAAGATAGATTAGTTCTCAGCTTTTGTTTAAGACCCATCGTGTTCCCCGTAAAAGCCTGCGTAAGTCCCCAATAGGTCTCACAACTAATACAAGAGATTTCACAATGAGTTGATTTTTTCGAGACTGACGGCTGAGATCTTTCCAATATTTTAGGGTTATCAAAACTATTTATAAAAAGTTGGTTCAAGTGTTCATAAGAGACTGGGGAAGAGGTGAACTCTTTGGAGGTCGTGATCAGGAAAAAGGATCGAGTAGAGAGCCAAAAATATCTCTTTGTAGATCAAGCGAAGAAAGAAGCTCTACATCAATGGTTTATTGATTCACCACGAGAAAAGGTATTCAACAACATATGGGTTTAATATTTGGTTATATCAAAGAAAAGAGGGTTAGGGGGTGTGTACTCTGGTTATTATAATGTCTCTTTAGAGACTTCTCGCGGATGTAGATCAATTTGGCTGAACCACATGTTTTTCTTCTTTGTTTTACTAAAATTTTGTAGAGCTCAATATTTCGATGAAAAGGCACAGGGGTTTCACTTTTGCTCAGTTCGTAAAACCCCAGCCACGGCCACAATAGCAACCACTTCTTAGCACATCACGCAGATCATGCAGTTCTAAATTGCATCACTGAATTCGAGTCACTTCTCAACCCGCATCCATCTTATTTTCGAACCAAAAGGCTCCATATCAAGCATAGCATCTCTGTGGCCACTTTGTTCTTTTAAAAATTTTAACCTCATGGCTACTACTTGGCAATGGTATCATATCAGGTTTTACTCACACCATCCAGAAAAATACGAATTAAGAATCAAAACAAAACCCATATTCAAAGCTATAGATAATGGCAAATTGAGTAAAACCGCTTTGCACCGTTGAGTTTCATAAAAAAAACCTATCCTTTTGGCATGATCAAAAAAAATTCTATTATATAATATCTGCATAAAGCACCCATGTATGTAGTAAGATTTTACGCTAAAAGGGCCTTTTTGGACACTCGAAAGGAAAGCAAAATTTTAGTTTTCATTGCCTTTCCCTAAAAAAAATTCTGAAGCGTCCATGCCATTCTACTCCAATTCCGAGCAATTCTGAAATTTAGCTCGAAATAGGGGGAGAAAAGTTCGCTGACGTGGCTGCTCACTTATGGCGTTTTGTGTGGGCCCCACCGATTTTGGAAGAAGAATAAAAACACAACCAAACACAGGATTAAGGAAAACTCTCCCACAGGTCCCATTTTATCTTTTACTTTGGTTTTTCAGTGAACCAAACAACCCCTAAATCTCCCCCCACTATTGGATTTGACAGAAAATCTCACTTTAATGTTACCTTAGATTTGACACAAACTGTTAAATCTTGTGACAGAGCAGAATGATTTTCTATTGGATTTGACAGTAGGGGGAATTTTGTGCTCATTTGAATAGATCAGTGTATTTAGCACAAAAGGGGTTTTTGCAATTTACTGACAGAAAATCAACAAATAGGACAATTAAATGCTGAAGAAGCTGCAAATATTCCATTTGGATTGTGAGGAAAAAACATAAGCTTCATTTCAAACGATTGTCAAGTGGACCCCTAAAATCCCAGGTATGACTGTCAAAAACTCAAGTGAGTCAGCTGCAGGTGGAATTAAATGCTGAAGAAACTGCCCAAAGCCTGGTATACTAGATTGATATTGTCAGCGCAGGTTAGCTTCTTTGGCTACCTAGCCATAATAGAACATAAATCTATTGTTGTGCTGACCGGCTGTATGCTTTTTTTCTTAAAATTTCTCACTAGACCACTTGGAAGAACTATCCACTACATTTAGAGTTCTCACTATACCACTTGGAAGAACTATCTGTTGGAAATTTGCCTTATTTTCAAGAAATGATTGTCTAAGAAGATCCAATCGAAGTGAAGAAGAAAGAAAACATGAAAGAAGCAAATTCAGAAAATAAGTTAGCAATCGACAGGGTAGTCGACCACACACCATGGGCTGTCGACAGGCTCTGTCGACAAGTAACAGAGAAGGCAAACGTCTAAGATTTTCGACAGGCCTTTCAGCGTCAAAAATACACGCGTAATAACTGAAATAAATTTTAAACATTGTATTTATCACTTTCGGCTCGTATCAGGCAGTATAACCGAACCTATTCGATATTCAAACTATGTAGTGAATATTTAACGCAATTGGCCGAATCCAATAATATAAGGGTTAGATCGCATTGGATGTCAATAAAATATCCAACACGTTATGGCTGATATGTATTGGTCTCAGCCAAAACTATTCGATATTAAAACTATATCGCTAATTTCAATAAGCTGAATTCAATAATATAAGAGCTACATCATATTGGATTCGATAAGTTATCTAATATGTTATAGCCCATGCGTATCAGCTGAAACCATTAGATATTAAAACTATATCAATATTTGGCGCAATAGGCTGAATCCAATAAAATAGGGGTAAAAATTATTATATCTTGATAAGGTGGCCGATATTTTAAACCATAATCCTTGTTAATTTTCTTGGATTCTTTTACATTTTGTAAAACTTAATAATATAAAGAGCAAATAATATTTAATATTGTATCATTCGACATAAAAGGTCACAAAAGACAATAGATTTGGACGTTGAACAATGGAATATAATGGGCTGCGAAAATAATGGAATATCTCCAGGTTGTATGGCTCAATTGATTTGAACATAAGTGGAGATGTGGGTGTTGTCCTGTATTCGGTTGAGCAAAAGCTTGGCTTCGTACCAATTGCGATCGATTGGATATTGAGAGTCCATTTGTTGGTCTTGGTCCTCTGGGTCAAAACTACTTAGTAACGTGGGCTACTAGTGACGGGTAGTGCTGGTTGTGTGAAGAGTAAAAAGTGGAATTGGAAAGTCTGTAAGATGAGATGAGAGGGCGATGGTGAGGTAAAAAGATGGTTCTCTCTCCAATGGTCTTTTTATTTTATTTTTGTTTCTTTCTCATAGTAGTTCTCACATGTTTCCTATGAACATAGGCTACAGTCGATAGCTAAACATGTAAATATTTGTGTAATTCTCTAATTGTTCACCTTGTTTGCTTGAAGTTAGATCCCATAGTGTGATTGATTATCGGGGATATCTATCCCCAACACTTCCCTAAGCCTTTTTTTTCTTCTTAGCAAAATACACCATCAACAACTTACAACCAAGAAAAAAAAGGAAAGCAAGAAACTCTAGCGACCTAGGGGGAGGCCGCCGCCGACAACTCCCTCGACTAATCCAACGACCCCTCCAAATCCTGTCAGAGCCAAACTTTTTAAGCGCGAGTATAGGGGAGCGGGAAAAAAGGGGTTAAATGCCTCGTCAATTTTCTTTTAAGAGGAGCCTTCGAGATCAGGCCATGAGGGACCGGATCCGACGTATTGGCAAGAAAACCAGCCACATGACCAAGGATTAGAGGTGTATGGGACCATTTTCGGCCATGGTAACTTTAGAAAGTGGAGAACCTTTGAGATCCAGTGACAGAAGGCCAAATCCGGGATAGTGATCACCATATCCGGCCTTTGAAAGCTGGACTAGAAGAGAGATAATGTTCGAGTGTGGTGGTGGTGGTCACGTGAGAGGATATTGCATCAGTCTTGCGCGCAGACAGCGATGGCTATGGGTCGACAAGGAAGCGTGTTGGTTGCTGGCATCATGGTGCGGATCCAAGCCAACAGGATTCGAGCAAGGTCGACTGCAATGCACGGTGACCATACGTGTGATGGCTTATTGAAGGTGACTTTCAGATGTAGAATAGGCGGAGAGCAGCCACATAGCAGTGAGTCAGTGACACAAATTCAAATGCTGATATGAGAGATCGACCTACGTGGTGCGGTTTGAGGTAGTGTCTCATTTCAACCATTAAACCATATAAGGCAAGGAGGAGTTCTCAGGATCCAATGGCTAGAAAGGACAATATAGTGACAACTCCGGGTTTGATAACTATTCTGAGGAGATTGTTGCGACCTAATTCCAATTATAGGTGGCCTGAGTTACCGAGAAACTTTTTGATATGGCCAAGAGGCGTTGGATCTCAGATTGTGAAGGACGTATACAAGAAAATACGGTTTAATTGCAGCCATAAGGGCCAGACCTAGATCGTTTCAGGGCAATTTAAGAAGAAATTGATCAGGTATGGTGGTGAGTCCTAGGTGATAGCATTTGGATCCAAAGAAGTTTGGTTTGATATCCAAGTGTACATATCCGGTCATGAGCGTAGGGATCAAATTCAAAGTGCAATTGCTTCAACTTCAAAATGCTCTCTCTCTCTCTCTCATATTTGTATTTTGTTCCTCTTATGTATTTTTCTTTTGAAATTGATGTACAATGTTGGGCTCCTCTTGTATGAGCTTCGGCTCATGTGGATCTCTATGTACATTTGAGTACATACTCTTTAATGGAACTGGGTGGTTTCCCCCACATATGATTCCAAAAAAAAAAAAAAAATAGTTCCCTAAACTTCAAATTTTTTAAGAATTACTTGGACTTCATATCAACTCTTAAGAACTTCATTTCAGACAGTGGGCATTCTTAGATGCCAAATTTTCTCAGTTTTCTCTTGAATGAAGCTCTTCCGGGAAAAATAATTAATTAATTAATTAAGTTAAGGGATAAGATCAATTTAGACCTGCTTGCATAGTGTTACAATCAAGGAGTGAGGGTCAAGGCTAAAAATACACTTGATCTTAGAATTTAGAAATCCATAGCATATCCATCAAATAATCGTAATCAAGATGGAATTTCAGTCCACAAACAGTAGTGCAATGGGAACAAAACGCAAAAAAGTGAAAAGGGAGAGCAGTTAATAAAAACTTACCTCATGTTGTGCAATCAGAGAGTAGAGAATTTAATGGGAAAAGAGAACTCTGCAACGGAGAAGGAACAGCTGACGAGAAAATATTTGGAGGAAGTGGAATTTTGCTCTGTACATAGCCATCTTATGGGGAAAGCACCGGAATGTTCGCGAAGAAGGTCGAAGCTTGAAATAAATCAGCAGATTGATTATTCAAACAATTATGTGCTCTCCTATTTGGGCAGGCTATTTTATTATAATTTTTGTGCTCAAAAGAGCAAGCATGGGTTAGGACTTAGAGGTTAGCACCCACAAGACATGGGACCCGTTTGTCTGTACGATGATGTGTCCGGCGTGCATCGTCATTTCAGGTAGGATTAATTTAGCACTAATCTGTCCCCTTAACAATTTATAAGAAGCAATTAACTAGAAAATATTAACAAGAAGCAATTTATTCTCCCTCTTTCGTCTCAGCGGTGGAGTGGAGTCACTGGACTACTAACTCAAATCCTCGCGTGAGGCCGGCTTTGAAGGTTTCTAAAGGGTTTTGCATATATACTTATTGTTACGAAACGATGGCTGTCAATTTTTATTGTTTTGTATTAGTGATTTTATTATGCGAGGACGCAAGCAATGACGTAAGTATGCATAGTGTCTGGATAGTACCTCAAAGTTTTTCTATAAATAGGCCGTTCCTAATTCATTTCAATGTACATTTTAGAAATCAATATGAATTCCTACTTCTACTCTGTCTCTAAAATTCTCTGTTTTAGTGTTATAATTTCTCGAGTTTTACAACTCGCAATGATTATTGTATGTCAATTGGGATAGCTGTTGAGCATCCTGTTGCCCATGTATATACACAAAATGGTTTGGCTGAATTACTGATTAAGCGCCTCCAGCTTATTACTAGACTATTAATAATGAGAACAAAACTTCATATTTCTATATGGGATCATGCAATTTTACATGCTACAACACTAATTCGCATCAGACCAAGTGCATATCATGAGTACTCTCCTCTATAATTAGCATTTGGTCAAGAACTAAATATTTCTCATCTTAAAATTTTTAGTTTTGCGGTATATGTACCAATTGCTCCACCACAACGTACAAAGATGCGTCCTCAAAGAAGACTGGGAATATATGTCGGTTATGAATCTACTTCTATTATAAAATATCTTGAGCCTAAAACCGGTGATGTTTTACGGCTCGGTTTGCCGATTACCATTTCAATGAGGCAATTTTTCCAGCATTAGGGGGAGAAAAGAAACAGCTGGAGAAGGAGATTACGTGGAGTGAGCCATCTTTATTGCATCTTGATCCTCACACAAAACAATGTGAGACAGAAGTGCAAAAAATTATGCATTTATAAGAAATAGCCAATCAATTGCTAGATGCGTTCACTGATACGAAAAGAGTAGCTAAATCATACATACCAGCTGTAAATGCTCCTGCTCGGATTGAAATTCCAAAAGGACAATCCGAGGATGAAGTCACTAATGAGTCTAAGACAAGCCTGAAGCATGATAGGCCAATCGGTTCTAAAAATAAAAATCTTCAAAAAAGAAAAGGAGCAGAAAAGCGTGATAGCCCCAATGTGGAAGAATGTGTTCCAGAAGAAACACAAAATAAGACAAATTAAGAGATGAAAAATCCTGAAAGTATAGAAAATCATGAGATCTCTATTGATTATGTCATACAGGAGGATTATGAAATCGAAATGAGATGGAAAATATGGATGCAATATTTTCCTATTCCGTAGCATGTGATATTGTTAACGGAAGTGAGGATCCTGAACCAAGATCCGTCACTGAATGTCAAAATAGACATGGCTGGACAAAATGGAAAGACGCTATACAGGCTGAATTGAATTCGCTTAATAAACTTAAAGTATTTGAACTTATTATCCTCACGCCTGAAGCTGTGAGACCAGTAGGATACAAGTGGGTTTTTGTGCGAAAACGCAACGAGAAAAAAGAGATTGTGAGGTACAAAGCTCGACTTGTTGCTCAAGATTTTTCACAAATACCTAGATTGATTGTGAAGAAACGTATTCTCTAATAATGGATGCAATTACGTTTAGATATTTAATTAGCCTAGCAGTTTCTAAAAATTTAGAAATACGTCTTATGTATATTGTTACAGCTTATTTATATGGGTCGCTTAATAGCGATATTTATATGAAAACCCTAAAGAATTTGAAATGTCTGAAGCATTAAGCTCAAAACCCAAAGAATTATATTCGATCAAATTATAAAGATCGTTATATGTGTTAAAACAATCAAAGCGCATGTAGTATAATCGCTTAAAAGAGTATTTGTTAAAAGAAGGTTATGTGAATAACCTATATGCCCATGTGTTTTTATAAAAAAAAAACATCCGGATTCATTATCATTGCTATATATGTTGATGATTTAAACATCATTGGGGCTCATAAAGAAGTCCTACAAGCAATGATGTATTTAAAGAATGAATTTGAAATGAAAGACCTTAAAAAATCAAATATTGTATTGTTTACAGATTGAGCACTTTCAAACTGGAATACTTTTGCATCAATCAAAAAAGGTCTTGAAACGCTTTAACATGGATAAAGCAAATACTTTAAGCACTCTAATAATTGTTACATCATTGAATGTGGAAAAGAATCTATTTCGCCCTAGCGAAGATAATGAAGAGGTTCTTAGTCCTAAAGTGTCATACCTAAGTGTAATTGGAGCTCTTATGTATCTGGCTAATTGTACCCGACTAGATATAACGTTTGCTACTAATTTATTAGTAAGATTTAGCTCATCTCCTACACGGAGACATTGTAATGGTATTAAGCATGTATTTCGTTATCTTCGAGGAACAACTAATTTTGTTTTATTTTATTCTAGAGGATCAAAACAATAAATGATTGGTTATGCAGTTGTAAGTTACTTGTCAGATCTACATAAAGCAAGGTCTCAAACAGGATATGTGTTCACATGTGGAGGTACAACGATCTCTTGGCGTTCACAAAAGCAGACACTTATTGCCACTTATTCTAATCATGCTGAAGTCATAGCACTCCATGAAGCAAGTCAAGAATGTGTATGACTAAGGTTTGTAACTCAACACATCAAACAACTTGTGGATTACTAGTCAACAGAGATCCAACAGTACTATTTGAAGATAATGCTGCATGCGTCGCTCAAATGAAGGAAGAATTCATCAAAAGCGACTGAACCAAGCATATAACCCCAAAGTTCTTCTCCTTCAGTCAAGAACTTAAAAAGGGTAAGGAAATTAATATTCAATATCTCCGATCAAGTGATAATGCGGCAGATCTCTTTACAAAGGCACTTCCCACTACAACTCTCAAAAAGCTTATTCGTGATATTGGGATGCGTCATATGAGAGACTTATGAAGAAAAAACTACTCATGTCAACTTGAGGGGGAGCTTACGTGGCTGCACTCTTTTTTCCTTACTATGATTTTTTCCCACAGGGTTTTTCTGGTAAGGTTTTTAACGATGCTGTAATACCCCGTTCCCGGAATACGTACTTAGTTGCGTATTCAGATTTTCCGATCGTATTTTTTCGATTTGTTTCCTGTATTTGTTTTGCTTTATGAATTCCTTATATGATTGTTTTGTCTTGGATTGGGATTCGTGGACTCGGAGTCAGCCCTAGTCTGAACCGAGGGCCCGATCCTAGAGTATTACTCGATTTGGTCTTTCTACTATTCCGATTTGACCGATTTCAGTTTTAAACATCGTTTTCCAATATTTTAGATTTTATATGATTTTCTGGAATTTTCCTCAATTAAAATGAAAATCTTCCAAACCGGTGTCGGCCAGTGCCGCTGACCGATTCCTGGATTTTTAATTCTTAAACGGTTTGGAATTTCTAAATGATCCTTTAGACATTATTTCTTAGAATCATATTTTCTACCTACATTCTTTTTCTGAGGATTTTATGAATTTATGAAATTTCCATCGGAGTCGGTAGTTAACTGATTCCGGGATTTTTAGTTTTAAAACTATAAAGTATTTCTTAAAACGGCTTTCACGATATATCTTATAATATCATTTTCTATCTAAATTCATTTTTTGAGATTTTTCAGAATTTATCGAAAATTCACCGGTTTTGGTGTCGACCGGTATCGCCGGAAGATTCCAGGATTTTTAATTTGAAATCTACATTAAATTTCTCGAATCCGATTTCACCGAGCATCTTAAAATATTATTTTCTATTTTTGAGGATTTTTCGGAACGATTCCGAAACAGTCGGATTTTTACCCTATTTTAATAATATTATTTCTTTCTCTCTCTTTCTCCATTTCCTTTTCTTTTTCCTTCCCCAAAAGTCAACCTGACAGCCCATTTCTCCCCAATCACATCAGCAGCCTGTCCCATCCCATCAAAAATTTCCATTAAAATAAACTTCCCCCTTATTTCTTTTCAATTATTTCATTTCTTTTCTTTTTTATTTTCCATTTTCTTTTCTTCTTCCTTTCCTTTCTTCTCTTTTCTTTTTCCTTTTTCTGGAGCTGGCGACAGCCGCTCCCTTCTTCTGATCGGCGCCCCGGTGAGGGGCTGTGCGCCGCCGGCGAGTCGCCGGCGGCTGACCGCGGCCAGGGGGCCTGTAGGCCCCCTGTGCGTTGGCGGAGGAGGGGCGGAGCCCCCTCTCTCTTCTCCCCTTCTCTCCTCCTCCCTTTCCTTTCCCCCTCTCTTTTGGGGTGGCCGGCGGCCACCCCTGGCCTGCGCCGGCCACTGAGGGCCGGCGTGGCCTCCCCGGTTCACCCTCTGGCCGCAGGCAGCGCGGCCAGAGCTTGGCCAGGCCAGGGCAACAGCCCTGGCCGTGGCCCTGTTGGAGGGAGGGGGCTGCTGCCCCCTCCTTATTTCTCCCTTGGGGGTGGCCGGTGGCCACCCCAGCGCTGGCGCCCGCCGGCGCTCCGCCGGCGGCCGGCGGCCATGCTCGGCCAGGGGGCTGGAAGCCCCCTGTGCGTGAGAGAAGGGGGGCTGCTGCCCCCCTATTTTCTCTCTCTCTCTCTCTCTTCCTATTCCCTCTCTCTCATTTTCTCTCTCATCTCTCTCTCTCACTGCAACCTCTCTCTCTCCCCAGTTTCTCTCTCCTCCTCTCTATTTCTCTCTCATCTCTTTCTCTCTCTAGATGTCCCGTCTACCTCTCACTAGACTTTCTCTCTCTATAATTTCTCTCTGTAAAAATCCTAACTCTCTCTCTAGGCTTTCTCTCTCTAGACTCTCTCTAAAAATCTCCCTCTAGATTCTCTCTCTAGAAATCCCAACTTTCTCTCTCTAGACTATCTCTAAAGTCACTCTTTCTCTCTCTAGGTTTTCTCTCTCTAAAAATCTCACTTTCTCACTCTAGATTTTCTCTCTCTAGAAATCTCTCTTTCTCTCTCTACATTTTCTCTCTCTAGAAATCACTATTAGTCGACTACCCATTTCATCTAGTCGACTAACTTTTCCTGAGCCAAGACATCAACTCTCTGTATCACAGATTTAGTCGACTTAACATAACTGTTAGTCGACTTGTCATGTCTGTTAGTCGACTACTCCTTCTATCCTAGTCGACTAACTCTTCCTGAATCAGAAATCCAACTCTCTGGAACGCAGTTTTAGTCGACTAACCAGACTGTTAGTCTACTTGAGTCCACTATTAGTCGACTACTCATCCATTCTAGTCGACTAACTTTGCCTATCTGTTATAGTTGATTCCTTTCTTGAACATGGACCTTACCCTCTAGACTTACCTCATCTATTGGTATTACTTGACTTGTCACTTGACAAACACCATCTTCACTTCCCTTCTCTCTTTCTCTCTCCTCTTCACTCTACATATTTATATATCATATTTTATGGCGTGCCCCGGATTTCGTGGATTTCGGACCTTTCGGCTTTTCGGTGATGCAGGCGAGTGTTCTCACTCGCTACCCTCTTATTTCTTATTTCATTGATTATGCGCATGTTCTAGCTTTAGCTTTCATGTATTTTATTTCATGTGCTATGTCTTTTATTGCTTATACCATGCGTGGCCGACCCTTCGTGGTCGTTGGACTTTGGATTACTGTTATGTTTATACTTGCCCTACTACTACTTCAGACTTGTTAGTTGCATGTTTCCTTTTAACACATGTATATCACCTGACATCTAGAGTGTTATCACCTGACCACCTGACCTACTACTATTTGGCTAGACCCTCTGGTTATGACCTGACTTACCCAGACTATTATCAATCTCTTGACATAACTTGCTACCTGATTATTATCCATCTCTTGTTATGATTGGTTACTTGTTATATATCATCACCCTATCATGCTATCACTCTATACCCAGCATGATATACTTGACTTGTGATTATCATCTTTACGGGGACCTTGACTTATGATTTTGTGTCATGATCAGTGACTTGTTTTCCTGCTTTACATGCAGTGACCTGACTATATGTATTTGTGTACTCCTGATTCCTGATCATGCCTAATTCCTGATTATTCCCGTAAAGTGATAATTAAACTATTGAATCTTAAATGGACCAACTTGTATTGGGTCGGGGGAAACATGCGGATATCGATATGTGTTCGTGTTTACAGTGGCATTAGGTATTGTGCACTATATTTCCGGTCTGACCTGAGGGCCTCCAGGGACCGAGGGGAGAGCTGGCTCCCTTATTCCTGTATGATAGGGCATACATAAGCCCCTCCTGTTTAGCCTTGCGGCTGGCTTCCGTTTCCATGCAACGGAACAATCCTGGGCCGTGGTCCCGGGTATGCACGGGACCCACTGTAAACATAGTTCGTTGATACCCCCGCTGTTTCCAATAACAACCTCGACTTGCTTATATATGGATGTATGTGAGTTGGCCGTACACCGAGACACATACCGAGATATATGGGCAAGACGAGTAATAATAAAGTGTCATAATAACCGGCTCTTTAAGTTGTAAGTAGAGGTATGTGGAATGGGACGCATACCAAAGCCTACATCTTAAATAGCTATGAATTTGTGCTGTGCCTTACCGTATTTGCTTTTCCCGGACTTTATATCGGATTTCATGTTTTATGAGTATTATGGTAGCTCGTCCTTGGTTTTATTCTGATTTCCTGTTTTATGATTCTCATGCCATGTCTATTCTTACCTGCTCTATCCTATCTGCCTCCTGAGTATTCCCACTTGATATATGCATTATTGTGCTCACCCTGCTTCACCACTTGGTTTTGCTTCTACACTCGCCTGGGGAGTATCATTTGACTCCCCTGGATCCTCACGTCCAGGTCATGGAGCTAGGAGCGTGTGATCGGAGTAGCGCAGTGGTAGCGTGGATCCCCAGCAGGCCTTACAGAGTTCCATCCTTCCAGACCCCCTCTGTGCCTCTCGAGTTTTTCCCTAGCAAACTCGTGAGTGCCCTTTTTCTATTTATGCTTGTACTTTCCTTGTATACATGTATGTGAGCTTCCTTTTATACTGTTCATATATATTGTATATCTCTTGTATTCCCGCATTTGCGCATCAGTGATATAATATTATTGTAATATTGTAATCACATCTGGTGATAATTCTGTAATTGGATATATGTGTTGGAATGTATAATGCACCATTTGCTTCCGTACTCTGATTCTTGTCTGTACTGATGCTTAGCGTATATACGGGAGGGTAGTTCTGACCTACGTATATACGTTGCAGTGACGTCCCCGTATCCGTGGAATCGGGGCGTTACAGATGCAGCATAGCACACATATACAGAGATGGTGTACTCTTTTTTCCTTCGCTATGGTTTTATCCCACTGGGTTTTCCTAACAAGGCTTTTAATGAAACATCATATATTGTTGACAGCCAAGGAGGAGTGTTATGAAACAATGGCTGCCAACCTTTACTGTGCAGTATTAATGATTTTACTATGCGATGACTCAAGCGATGACGCAAGCATACATAGTAACTGCATAGTAGTGACTGCATAGTACCCCAAAGTTTTTATATAAATAGGCCCTTCCTGATTCATTTTAATGTACACTTCAGAAATCAATAAGAATTCCTACTTCTACTCTGTCTCTAGAATTCTCTGTTTCGGTATTATAATTTCTCGGGTTTTACAACACCTATCAAATTTGGCCAGCTTATTTACTCTTTGTAGTGGTTAAAATTTAACTTCTGTCAGGATCATGACACATGTCCAGTGACAGGAACGTAGATTTTAGAATCTCAACTCTACCTAAATCCGACGACAATCCTTGCCCACAGCTCCGAAGTCATACTGCCCCCCGAAGACATCTTTGGCTCGGAGTCTGAAGTCATACAACCACTCAAAATCGACTCGACTATGGACTGCATGTCCTGTCACGTGGATACTTTATCCATCACCATAGATAGATCGAGGCGAGCTTCTTCGAGTCGTGAGATTTGTTACGCAACTCTATCATGTTCCTTGTCTAGAGACACCTTACAGCTCAGCAGAGTAGTTGAAGATAGCTGTGGTGGGTGATTGGTCGCTAATGTTGCATATTTAATATCATATTTCCATACTTATTATAGAATAAAAGCTGCATTGTCCTAATTAAATATTTAATTTATTTGCAGGCCCATTCCTTAAGGAGATGAAGAGAAATGAGCCCAAAAGCCCACCAAATTCTGAATTAAATCAGAATTAATTCGCACTCACTGAATCAGGGCAAAATCAAGAGGTTGAAAACCGGTTGAGAAGAATCCTCTCAGAATCGATCGGTTAAAGCCAAGAATCCAAGGCCATTTCGTCACAATACTGGACTCAAACGAAGAAACCAACTGAAGATAAAAGCAGAAGGGAATACCAGGGTGACCCACCAACAGGGTGTGGCCACCTGGCCACACCCTGGCCGCGAAAACGCGGCCAAAGCCGCGTTTTCGCGGCTTGGTTGGGGAGTTAGGGGGAGCGTTTGCTCCCCCGATCTCCCCGGGATCCTCCTCGCGTGGGTTATGCCTATAAAAAGCCAGTAATTGCACTGAAAATGGGACGACCATGCAGAGATAGGATTTAGACTAGTTTTCCATTTCTTAGTTTAGGTTTTTCTTTTCTTTTTATGTAATTTGTATGTAAGCTTAGGATAGATGAAGATTCATGTAAGTAAGAGAGAGAGAGGCTGATGTTGAGAGTGACACCGATGTACCCTCCTCCTTTCTTCCATTGTTTATGCAAGTAATAAAGGTAAATGCTTCTTTTTATGCTCATATTTTCTTTTGTTTTCATCTTTCTCTTTCTACTTTACCTCCTTTGTTTTTGATGAGTTTGCAAGTGAAGCCAGAAGCATAAGTATAACGATGCTTTGTGAGTGCCAACGATAGTTCATGAAGACGATCTCCTCCTCAAGATCCGTATCACTTCATTCTTTCTAGAACTTGATGATATAATGCGAACTGGGACTGAGCTCGATCTTATGATCTATGCGTTGAACGCCTCCAAGCAAGGTAGAACATGCAAGGTTTCCAGGTAAGTCATCGCTCAAATTAGGTAAGTATTTCTTCAACCTTCTTTCTTTTCTTTTATTTCTTTAATATAGATCGTCAACACGATTTCTTTCACCACATCTTCCAAATCGTTTTCACTCTTTTTTCCAATTCATTTGTATATAGTCATTCTTTGGTTTTCTCCACCTTCTTCATCTATTGCTTTCTTTTTAACTTTAACCTTTAACTCTTCTTTCATTTTTATTTCTTAAAACAAAGAAGAACTTTCGTTTGTTTTCATAAAGATTTCAATACAAACTTTGAACGCTTCTATCGCAAAACCCTCCTTGTGGATCACGACCCGCATAGCCACTTGCTATAGCGGTAAGAATTAAGCACTTGCACATCTTCATTCTAAATCTGAAATTCTTTATTTTGTGTGCAGGTTGTACCTTAATTAAATTTTTGGCGCCGTTGCCGGGGAAGGTAACGTTTTTATTGAAATCTGATTTTTATTGAAAATTTTTTAGAACTAAAACGAAGTTTCTTCTCTGTTGCAGGTTATAGGGCAAGCAAAGCAGGAAATTAAGATTGCAGTAACATATAAGTGGTATTGGGCCTCTGCTCTAGAAAGCAGAGACCAATTACTCTCTGCTTTGCCACGTTTTCGCGGCCAAAGCCGCTGTTCCGCGGCAAAAGGAGTTGACTGCTAACGTTGTTTTTTTGCAGGGCTACTTGACTTGCAAAATTCTAGTTTTCTGCAATTTGTTTTTTCTTATATGCCATCACCATAAGCCTGCTAATAAACCAACAGTAAAATACTTGTTGAAAAAGATAAAAAAATTGATTAGACGTTTGCATTTTAGGCACGTGTCTTTTCAATTTTTTTATTTTACTGTTGAAGAGTGCTGGAGCAAGGTACGTTCGCATTGCATGTAGAATAGAACTCATCTTGTAACGCCCCGATCCCGCAGGTACGGGGACATTATGGCGACGTACATACGCGAGGTGAAAACACCCTCACGCGTACGTTAAGCCTCAGTACAGGACATAGTCTCCATATACATAAGAATTCCAGCATGAAATAAGTACAAGAATACCTGCAGAAGGGTTAGCGATCATAACAGATATGAAAAAAAGGAACAAATAAGATAACAGAAATAAATCACTAAGATACCTATGAATAGTCCCGATGAGGAATCTCCCATGTGACTCCAAGGCACTCTCTGAAGCTACGGTAGCTCGGATCTCCAACCTGGGCATGCAAACCCAGGGTCGTCAGAAAGCGACCTAGTGTGTGGTAAAATGAAGGAGGCAGTAATAGATACAATAGTAGTACAAGCACGATAATAATATATAATACAAGATGTGATAATAGTGATACCATATAATACGCATATACGAAGCAGTAGAAATATATAAACATGTTATCTTTTAATACCATCACTACCTAGCCGGTTATTATCAGGTCATGTCTATAGTCGTGTCCAGTTTATATCATAAATAATGTTGTCTAGTGGTGACGTAATGAACATGCTAGTGGTGACGTGATAGAAGTGAACATGCAGATGTGCGTATGCAAGATACCCATAATACGATGTTGTACAGATATGGTAAAGATGTCTGCAAGTTACAGAATATATGCAATGAAGAATATACATGTACACGAGCAGGATGCCACCACAGAAAGAGTAACATATACCAGGTAAAAGTAACAAGTATACAGGTAACATGATATCGATAAAGTATCATGAACAGTAACAATATAGCATACATGTATCAAGCAAGGCATGTCATTTATACAATAGTAGTAATCAGTATCGCCTGCTATTTTAATTAATCTCTTCCAGTGTCCCATACCACTGGCAGTTCATACTGGAGCCCGCACTCCAATCGAACCCATCCGGACATGGCCTACGGGTACCATTATCCAAACGAGAGAGTGACCAAATAACAAGTGTTCCCGACGTCACTATTGTGTATACTGTTTTATTATGTTAATTGGAAACCCATGGTCGAGGAGCTCTTATCGGGTATGTGTATCCCGTGCATACCCGGGATCACGGCCTTAAACGGACCCCTGGCTGCTGAGACCAGCGCCCTCCGCTAAGAGGGGAGCACGAATCAAGTAACGGGAGCTCATGGAGCTAGTGGTAGGTAGCACTACCGTCCCCTGCAGTGGGACTAACAATATGGATCCAGTACATCACCCGATAAGATCTAATCAACCGTCAAGTCTCCCCCATACCCAAGTTAGCTTTGTGATCTGATATGTCAAGTATACAATGTAACAAGAACGAATACAGTACCTGATACGGGTAACATGATAACTGGACCTGAGCTCTGTTGATAGCATAGAACAATATAACGGAAAACGAGAACAATATAACGGTAACAATATAACGGGAACAATATAACGGAAAATGGGAACAATAGATGTGGGATTCCACATATCGCGTATCAACAGCTCTCATGTCCAGTAACGGGAATATCCATATCAGTAACAGGAAACAATCATATAACATGAATACGGGAACATGGAACAATAATACATGTAATATGTACGGTGATCCATATGACAAGAAGATAGAAACAACACATGTATGTACACTTGTGCGGTGAGCATATGTAGCAGTGCTATCTGTGTAACGAGTATCCGTGAAGTGGTGCATGTATATATCGGTGGGACATGAATACGAAATAAGAGAGTGTGACGTGTCATACTATCCAAGCAACATGTACATGCAATAACAGTGGTCAGTGTCCAATATCATGTACGGTGAACTACAATATCCGTGTAATGATGATAACACTAATGGAAAAGCGGTACTTATCCGGTTATTAGTTGAACATAGATGTGTAGCTATCATCCGTGTAATAGTAACACCCTAACATGCAATAGCAGTATTGGTGTATCCGTATATCAGTGAATGACAATATATCGTGTAATGCGTGATAACGATATCTGGTTGTACCGAATATATATAGTATCCAATGCTTAGCATGTTCGGGTAATAATTACGGGTACATATAGTCATGGTGTCTAGTGTGAGGCAGGTACCGGTGATCATATCTAATCGAGTATCAGCTATCCCTAATTGTAATGTAGGTCACCATCTTATGATATTGATTATGTTTAAGAATTGTTATACTAGTCTTTCACTAAGTACTATTTATTAACCAGTGTTTACAGTTGTTACAGGGATTAACTGGTCAACACGACGAGTGTGATAAGGCAACCAATCAAGATTACTAAACATGATCAAATATAATTTATAAAATAAAAACACTCATAAACTGGCCACGGGAAGGTAGTTCTCTTTCCCACGATCGCAACGGATCCAGAATCGTCCAAATCGGAGTCCGTATGCTCCCGATATCGCCCGAATACTGAATCATAACAAAAAGGATTAAATATGTAAATAAAAATATTAAATGTAAATACGAAAATGTCACAGGGGGTTTTCTGTAAATTTACCTTTATTGGGTTTGGATGCGGGTTTGGGCTCATAACGGATCGGGTTTGGATCCACAACCCAAACCCATCACTTAGTTTACTGGGTATTGGATGTAGCGGGTTAACGGGTTTTAACCCAAACCCAATATGGGTTAATGGGTTCGGGTATAACCCGAACCCACTCCCCTAAAACAAACTGCAGCAGAGGCAGCATTTGCTGCTGCCGCTGTTGGGGTGCTGTGGCCGGCCAGCGGCAGCCCGCCGCCTACGGCCAGCGGCAGCCCGCCGGCGGCAGGCCTGGCCGCCGGCGGCGGTTCTGGCCAAGGGGAGTGAGAGAGGTAGGGGGTGAGAGAGTGAAAGAGAAAACAGAGAGAGGGAGCAGCCCGTCAGCCCTCCAGTCCGCCGGCGCCGCCTCGCCGGCGGTCGCCCAGGCTGGCGACGGCCCTCAGGTCGCCGGCGGCGGTCCGGGCAGATAAAGAAGGCGAGAGAGAGAGAGAGAGTGAGAGGGAGAGCAAGAGAGAGGGTTAGTGAGGGGGATCAAGAGAGAGGAGAGGGGAACCAGGGGGTGGCGACCGCCGTTTGGGGTCGCCGGCCACCGGCGGCGCGCCGGCCGTGGTGGCCCCACCGAGCACGCAGAGAGGGAGAGGAAGAGAGTGAGGAGAGAGAGAGAGGAGAGGATTTTAAAGAAGGGGGGAAGGTGGTGGAGAGGCGGTGGGGGATGCTTCCAGAGAAAGGAAAGAAAAAGAAAAGAAAAGAAAAGGTTTTAAATTTAATAAAATAATATTATTTAATTTGGCCCAAAATTTGACTAATTCTGAACGGTGCCCAAAAATTACAGAAAATAGAGAATATTACCCGAAGACGTAATATGAAAATGGTTTGCAAAAATTTAATCTGATTTGCAAATTAAAAATCTCGGAGTGTCTCGCCGATACTGGGCGACACCGTTTGGCCGGATTTTCGATAAATTCAGAAAAATCCTCAAAAATACTCTAACGTAGATAACACGATTCTAAAACATATGGTGAAAGTGGATTTGCAAAATACAACTCCGTTTGAGAAAGAAAAATCGGAAAGCCGATTATCGGTATCGGTCCACACCGACTACGGAGATTTTCCAAAATAATTCAGAAAAATTCCAGAAAATCCTGAAAAATCTAAAATATTAGAAAATAATTTTTGAAACTGAAATCAGCTCCATCGGACAATCACAAAGGTCAAATCAAGTTTGTACGTCGTATCGCGTACTGATACGGTGATACGTACACTGGGGATCAGGGGGTTACACATCTCTTGGTTGATTTTTATTGCTTTGAGTGAATCTTATTTACATATCTTGTACACTTGCACAAACTTATCTTAAGGGCACTAACCCATAACAAGATAAGGTGGGGATTTAATCACCCTTCCTTGGCCCAAAAATCAGATTCCAATCACTCACTAACCCAAGCCTAACTAAAAATGAGTAGACGTTGGCCCTAGGGACATCTCGGACTCAATTAGAGATTATCCTAAGGGGGAAAAGTGTTGGAATTTGACTCCTGCAAAATCAGTGTCTAGGAAAGGGATTAAGGGTCGAAAGCCCGAAGATTGGTGGTTATTTAATTAAGGAACGTCTTTGACGGAAAACCTCCCACCAATCTTGCCCTGACCTGGCTGATTAGCTTGTGGTCAAAGTCTGCATTATACCTCCCGTGGACGGTCTAACCAGTTAGGAGTCGTCTAGGTCATAGGTCTACCCTAACTTATGTTAGAATTTTTTTCTTTTTTGTTTGTTTATTTGTTTATTTTTCTTTCTTTGTATTCTATTGTGTGATATGGCTTATAATAATAATTTTTTCAACTTCAATAATAATCCATATTACACACCGACTTCATTTTCGGATATTACCAACCCGGCATATCATAACTTTAACCAACCTAGTGTGCCGGATTGGTCTTATCCGAATCAATATAACCCATGCCCCCAATCTAATAACTATAATTTCCAGAATGACTTCAATTCTTCACAGAGTCAGTGGGGATTCACCTACCCCGAGTCAAATTTTCAACCAACTTGTCCTCCTTCTCCACCTAGTCCACAATCTTTTCAAGATTCATACTCAGATCCACCAGTCCAAAATAGAAAACTATCAATTTTGGAAATGAGTATGCGTGAGTCCAAACAAAAATCACAAAATCTGATGGACTCACAATTTCATCACCAATTCCAAGATAATACTTCATCTTTTCATCAAAACAATGAACCTATCAACTATGAAAAGATGCTTGAAGCCATGACTCAGGCTCAAAACGCTCGTAATCGTGACATAGATCTGATGGTCCAATCTCTACGTTCCCACCGTTTGACCAGTTCTGATGTCACTAACCATCCTGTTAGAGCCGATGAGTCAGGTTGTTTTGGAAATCAAGGTTCCATTTCAGAACAATCATTTGAACTTGCCCAAACTCCAAATTTTGAAAAGAATATTGACAGTTTGGCAAGTTATTCTTTTCCTGAAATCGAACTTGAAAATGAATATGATCATGAATCTCAACTTAGTGATTCAATTTTACTTCCTGATTCAATAATGACTCTGGTGTCTTCACCTGATTTCAATCTTTTTCCTGAGTCAACATTGAATCCTGTACCAATTTATCATGAAATTGAATCACCCATTTTTGATGATCATATTGAACTTGACCAATTCTACACTTTTGAAAATCCTATTGACAAATTGGCAAGTTCTCATTTTTTTGATATTGAACTCAATGAGATATGTGACCTAGATTCTCAAATCTGTGATCAAGTTCAAATTCCCGAATCAATATTGACTCCTGTTTTGTTGCCTGACTTAGGTAATATTTTATAGTCAGTTTTGATTCCCACACCTATCATTCCTGAACTTAAATCACCAATATTAAGTCACATTCTATTGTTGGAAAATGAATGTGGACTTGAGTTTCAACTTCTTGACTTGGACACACTTCTTGAACCAATCTCGACTCCTGAACCTTTACTTGACTTAAGTCACCTTCCCGAGTCGGTATTAGTTCCTATACTTCCTGAGTCCAAGTCAATCATTTTATCATTTCATACTCCATTCTGGGACAAGGTGGTTGACAATTTTGACTCCGAAATTAATTATGAAATTTGGAAATTAGATGGGGTCAAGTACTTAATAAAAATCCTTCATGGATTCATCATTTTAATGGGTTATATTAGAGATATTTCTGGTGGGTTTCTCCGAACCCAACGAAAAGTCGATTGGGCCGCATTTCGTGGACCAATTAGACCACCACCGGAACCACCACCTTAAGGTAACATTTTCCTTCCCTTTCGTCTTTTTCATGCATCTATGCATTAATTCATACATTGAGGACAATGCATGAGATAGGTGTGGGGAAGGGTTCTAACATAACTTAGTTTTTTCTTTTTATTAAAAAATTAACATTTTCTTTACTTTTAAAAACTTTTTGAAAATAGAAACAATATTTTGACATATTTTTTGTAAGAAATTAAGTCAATTTTAAGGAATAGGAAAATCCAAATTAGGATTTCTTATACTTGGTCAAAATAAGATTATTTGTTTGATTTTTAGGGTTAGGAAGAAAATTTGTCAAAGTAATTTAGTCTTGATCTTTACCTTGATAAAATATGCACACTTCATACACTTACACACTTAGGGTTCAAAAATAAAGATTCATATGCCTTATAAAAAAAATATAAAAGATAAACAAATCTAATTATTGATTAGCTAGGTGCTTCGGCCTAAGAAAGCCATAGTATTTATGCGAAAGATGATTAGATAAGTTTGAAAAGAAAAAAATATATATATCCTCTATTTAAGCTGGGTATTTGTGCCTAATAAAGCATAAGTATTCACGCCTAAAAGAAGTTTATATAATAAAATCCTTAGTTTTGTGGCCTTATTTGCTCGAGTCCTTAAGTCCTTGGGGTGTTTTCTCACCCGGTTCCCTAAGACCGTTTGGTTTGGGAGTCATCGATTAAAGGCTCGTTACATGGGCAGATTAGAAAGCCTAATAGAACTAAGGAATAATACCACCATATATATATATATATATATATATATATATATATATATATATATATATATATATATATATATATATATATATATATATATATATATATATATATATATATAAATAAAACATAAGAGTTAGAGTTAATGAACCCTTAGTCAAAATTTTCACAGTCACAAGGTGCATATGACTTAGGGTAAAGTAATAGACTAGATGAGAAGTACAATTTGACTCCTTACTTCGATTGATAACAAATTATTGAATATAGACTAAGTTTAGGAATGAAAAATTCGGTTTTCCTATAACTTATAGATTACTTAAATCTTACAATTATATTTCAAATATTTTTCTCTTTCAAAATGCTTTTCGAAAATACTAACTCTTTGTTTCTCTTTCTTTATGGATTTTGTGGGTGTAATCCGCTAAAAATCCTCACGAGACAAAACTCGTCCTCTAGGGGAAACCTAGAGGTTTAACGGCTTGTTGCACATGCTCAGTGCAATCGCGTGACCTGCGAAAGTGGTCTAATAATTCTTAGTATAGTTTAGTTGTTTTGCTCGAGGACGAGCAAAAGATAGGTATGGGGGTGTGATTGGTCGCTAATGTTGCATATTTAATATCAAATTTCCATACTTATTATAGAATAAAAGCTGCATTGTCCTAATTAAATGTTTAATTTATTTGCAGGCCCATTCCTTAAGGAGATGAAGAGAAATGAGCCCAAAAGCCCACCAAATTCTGAATTAAATCAGAATTAATTCGCACTCACTGAATCAGGGCAAAATCAAGAGGTTGAAAACCGGTTGAGAAGAATCCTCTCAGAATCGATCGGTTAAAGCCAAGAATCCAAGGCCATTTCATCACAATACTGGACTCAAATAAAGAAACCAACTGAAGATAAAAGCAGAAGGGAATACCAGGGCGACCCACCAACAGGGTGTGGCCACCTGGCCACACCCTGGCCGCAAAAACGCGGCCAAAGCCGCGTTTTTCGCGGCTTGGTTGGGGAGTTAGGGGGAGCGTTTGCTCCCCCGATCTCCCCGGGATCCTCCTCGTGTGGATTATGCCTATAAAAAGCCAGTAATTGCACTGAAAATGGGACGACCATGCAGAGATAGGATTTAGACTAGTTTTTCATTTCTTAGTTTAGGTTTTTCTTTTCTTTTTATGTAATTTGTATGTAAGCTTAGGATAGATGAAGATTCATGTAAGTAAGAGAGAGAGAGGCTGATGTTGAGAGTGACACCGATGTACCCTCCTCCTTTCTTCCATTGTTTATGCAAGTAATAAAGGTAAATGCTTCTTTTTATGTTCGTATTTTCTTTTGTTTCCATCTTTCTCTTTCTACTTTACCTCCTTTGTTTTTGATGAGTTTGCAAGTGAAGCCAGAAGCATAAGTATAAGATGCTTTGTGAGTGCCAACGATAGTTCATGAAGACGATCTCCTCCTCAAGATCTGTATCACTTCATTCTTGCTAGGACTTGATGATATAATGCGAACTGGGACTGAGCTCGATCCTATGATCTATGCGTTGAACGCCTCCAAGTAAGGTAGAACATGCAAGGTTTCCAGGTAAGTCATCAGTCAAATTAGGTAAGTATTTCTTCAACCTTCTTTCTTTTCTTTTATTTCTTTAATATAGATCGCCAACACGATTTCTTTCACCACATCTTCCAAATCGTTTTCACTCTTTTTTCCAATTCATTTGTATATAGTCATTCTCTGGTTTTCTCCACCTTCTTCATCTATTGCTTTCTTTTTAACTTTAACCTTTAACTCTTCTTTCATTTTTATTTCTTAAAACAAAGAAGAACTTTCGTTTGTTTTCATAAAGATTTCAATACAAACTTTGAACGCTTCTATCGCAAAACCCTCCTTGTGGATCACGACCCGCATAGCCACTTGCTATAGTGGTAAAAATTGAGCACTTGCACATCTTCATTCTAAATCTGAAATTCTTTATTTTGTGTACAGGTAAAGCTTCAATCAGTGGGGATTTTCTGCCACAGATGATTAGACGCTCCTGATTGATCCTGACAAAAAAAGAAGAAGAGGAAAGAACACCTTTCAGGTCAAGAGCACCAGTGTGGTGCCAGCCTAAGACCCTTGGGTGTGAGTAAGTATCTTTGTTTAAGGAAAGTAGAGAATACTTGTGTATGGTATTTCGGTGGTAATCAGAAGCCCCCTTTTCGATGTATAAATACCCGACTAGTTGTTAATGTACGCCAGGTATTTTGGATTTACCTAACTACATGATTTGCATGTTACAAATTTCTCATAACTGCCTTAATTACGATGCTTGGTTGTTGGGATAGCCATGCAGAGATATCTGACACTATCTATAACAGTCATATAGGGGCGTTATAATGTTTAGATCGTGGGGGTGATCTGACAGCATAGCTAGATTCGCAAATCACGGGGATCGTGCCATCCAGCTGTAAGTAGCGCGGAGTGGCAGGTTTTGATGGGTCCTCATATCGGAGCCTTAGGTTGCTCCCAAAAGGATCCTTGTACCAATTATTGGAGTCCCGGAGAGTTGCACAGCTAAGGTTAAATAGTGAATCTGAGTAAGTAATGTCTGACCAGATGTAGGCTCTGGACGAGGCCTGAGACTTTCTTTTTGGGCCCATGTTAGGCTTGTATGTGAGCTGGGCCAGCTGGCAGAGAAGTGTTGCCTCCAGGCAGTGGGACACGTATCGTAATCTTGATAAGGGTCAAAATTCGACCAACAGATGCCATTTCCGCCTTCTCCTTCTCTGAGTCTCTGAGCGAGAAGAAGGAAAGCGGACTAATCCCATCCTCCGGCATTGCCTTTCACCGTATAGTCAGAGCATCTTCTTGTGCTTTGTGGGTGAGAACAGCTGGAGAGCATTTGAGGGAGAGCAGTTGGGGCGCCTTTTTATACTTTTGCATTTAATACCATGTCTGTATAAGATTGGTAAAAGCCACATCTCGTGTGTAGTCTGCATGCGCACTGGGCAGATAATCGTCATTTGGAAGTCATCAGAATGCACTGGGATTCACACAACGGTCCAGATTTAAGCGTCATGGGTGGAAAAGTGAGCACTTTTTCAGGGCCACCATTGCGATGATGTCAGCGCCATGTTTAAGTTGGGGGAATTGTGAGACGGTTTCTTTCCACAAACTCTAAAAATCTTTGAGCTTTCTGGCTCTTCTTCTTCCTTCTCTTTTGCTTTGAATCTTTGCTTCCAAATCCTTCAAATGACAACAAAGGAAAATTCGTTGCAGTCATAGATGAAGTAAGTGGCAGAGGTGCTGCGGATGAGAAAGGGAAGAGGTTCACTCTCAGAACAAGAGAGGCGATAAAATTTGATCCCAAGCCACGTGTCCTTCACAGCCAGAAGGAGGTCGTTGAGTACTGGTGATGTATGGCGTTCGTTTACCATCCAAAATTGAAGTGGAGTGGTGTCCCCCCGAGATGAACGTCACGGTGTCGCCTCCTACCGGCGACGTATATTTTCACACCCAGATTTTGGCTTTGGGAATGAACTCCCGCTGACTCCCTTTGTTTGTAATGTCTTGGCTCATTTCAAGATTCTACCTTCACAGTTGACGGTGGGAGCCTGGTGTACCATTTTGGGCTTTGAAGCCCTCTGTGCTTCATTTGCCCCTGATACATACATGGTCGAAGAATTTTGTGTCACCTATGTGATGAGAAAATCTCATCAAGACGCCCGCGCCTTCGTTCCTCAGAGTATATATGATCAGTTGATCATCAACTTGGTGGCTACCAACCATGGATATGACACCATCGTCCGCGTCTCTAGTCCCCGGGAGGTTTCCCTAGCTAAGGACCGTTGGCGCATTCTGACCATGTGGAACAGGGGTCTACTCCCTCGGGGGACCATCGATCGCCAATGAGACCCAGGAAAGGGTCTGAAAGCTATACTATCTTGATTATGACTATCAAAATTGGAGATAGTTGTTGGATCCAAGAAGGCCCTCTGTGCCCCGGTTGTTCTGAGACCCTCGGTGTAACCCCCGACTCTAGATGTACGTGCCACCGTATTAGTACTAGATACGGTGTACATCTTTGATTTGACTCTTCTAATAGTCAGAATGAACTGGTTTCAGTTCTAGTGATTACTTCCCAATATTTTGGAGTTTCCAAAAATATCTTGAATTTTTCTGGATTATTTTGGAAAATCTGAATTCAGTGTCGACCGATTTCGATAATCGACTCCAGAATTTTTTAATTCACAATCGGAGTTGAATTTCTAAAATCTTCTTTTATGTTATTCTTTAAAATCATATTTTCTATTTTAACGTATTTTTGGAGATTTTTCTGAATTAGCCAAAATCCGGCCAATCCGGTGTCGATTGGTATCACCGATCAATTTCAAGATTTTTAATTAGCAAACTAGACTGAATTTCTTAAATCCGATTTCACCATGATCCTCCGAGTAATATTTGTTGTTTTAGAGAATTTTTGGGAACCGTTCTGACCGAGTCAAATTTTGACCCAAATATTTAATATTAATTGAATATTAGTTAATAACCCTAAACTTATTTTTTTCTTCCTCCCAAGTTTTCAAATTTCTTCATCTTTCTACACGCTTCTAATAGACCTACTCTTAATTTAAAATCCCTCACGTTCTCTCTCCCTCCATCTCTCTTCACGCACATTCTCTCCACACGCTTACTCTCTCTCGCTCTCTCTCTCGCCTTTGCCCATTTGACTGCTACCTCCTCTGTGCACCTCACTGCTCGGCCGCCTCTGACAGGTCGCAGCCACCATACCCCCCACACTCAGCTTATCTCTTGCACACCACTCCCCTCCTTCCTCTCACGCTCGCTCTCTTCTCTCTATCTCTCCCTCAACACTTTTTCCCTCCCCCTCACATCCACCTCCTCGCCTCGCCCTCCGACCATCTTGACTGTCGCGCCACCCCACCAGCTCCACCACAACTGCCTCCACCCTCCACACTCTCTTCCATGATCGCACCCCTCCCATTCCACCTCTCTCTCTCCTTCTCTCTCTAACTTCTTCGTCTCTCTCTCTTTTTACCCTACCACCGGAGCTCCGCCATGCTCCTCCGTCACTGCCTGTCACCGTGTGCAACCACCCCAGCCCAGACCACCATAGTTTCCCCTGGGCTCCCCCCACTGCCCTATTCTTTTTCTCCTTTTTTATTTTTCTGATTCTGCGTGTGATAGAGAAGGGAAAACCCATAATGGGTTTTGAATAACTCAAAACCCGCAACCCATTTTGATATAAAAGGTAAAATTTCATAAAATTCCTTCATAAATTATTATTATTATTACATTTAAAACCCTATAAAATTACATTTAACCTCTTGGATAATTTTCAAATATTATAAAAGGAGTCGTGCTTCGGACAATATCTTGACCGTTCGACGTTCGAATCACACGTTCTTAGTACCGTTGGGATCGAAACAGAGAGAGCTTCAGTTATAAGGCAAGTGTTTACCTTTATTTTCATTATTTCATCATATAAATCATCTATACCATTATGTTATTTGATTGAACTATTCGATACTCGGTATTGTGGATAATCCTGATAATTGTCTATCATGTGGTATATTGAGTATGGTCATGTTCCGTTGAGTTGTCAGTGATGATATATTGTGCGTGTTATTATGTAGATAGCCGGGATAAATTCTTATACTCCTGCTATTTATTCATGTTACATGGTATTCCTGTTACGCAGATATTCTTGTTATTTATTTCAGTTATCTGCTCGACACATGTTTATACACATGCACACACGACTGAGTACACAGCATTTGTGAGTGCTTCATGTATACCTATAATTTTCCTGTCATATGAGGAGTCATGTGCACTAATCAGACCACGTTCACACATGCTCTACTGCAGTACAAATCACTTGAGAATGGGAAGACTTGATGATTGTCTAGATCTTATTGGGCGGGTGTCCTGATTCCATCGTTGTCCCACTGCAGGAGACGTGGTAGTGCTAGCCACTGCTTGTATTGTTTATATCTCATTGAGCTTCTTGTTTCTTACTCCTACCCTAGTGGGTAGCTGATTGGAGTTCATTTATGCATCATTTTATACCATCATACTATGCTTTATGTGATTAAATATGGGATTTCTATTGCTTTTCTCTCTCTTTTTTCAGGTCCAATATTTAATGGAGAAGAAGGCCCAATAATTATGATTTTTAAAGGTTTAAGAGTAATTTAGAAAGCATAAGAAGAAAGCCCAGATCTGAATTGATCCAAAACATATTCTCCACTTTCTAGACGATCCAGCTAGGCACACGAGCCATAACAGAATGGCAGAGAATTCGTTGGTACAACGTCCAAGATTCTGCCGCAGAAACGCGGCTCTGGCCACGGATCCGCGGCAGTTCTTTGGCCGTTGATCAAGCGTTTGATCCAACGGCTGTGGTGGAAAGGCCTCGTCTCCTGAAGGCTATAAATAGACCCCTAGGGCCTCTATAATGAGGAGGGGAGAATAGCATTCTTGTTTAGGGAAATTGTTAGGGTTTCTCTAGGTTTTCTTTACTCTCTTGTGTAATTTTCATTTTTTCCTTCTAGAATCCAGAAAAGAGAGAGTGAGGGTGAGTAATACTTATAATTGAAGAAGGTGACAACTCAATACAAGGATCAATTTTTCATTCTTCAAGCCTTTTTCTTATTCTAGTGCATCTTCTTCTTCAAGCTTTTACCTTCTTGCATTTACTTTCTACAATGAATTGTTGTTTGTTCTTTATTTCCATGTCAAGCTAACTCATTAACATGACTAACTAACTTCTACCTCTACTAACTACTAACTCTTAAGTGATTGCTAACTCATATGAATCATTGGATGTTTTATTTTTAGTCTTGCAACTTTACAAGTCTATTTTATCCCCAATGAAGATGAGTTGTGTTCAATTCTTAGCAAATGCTTTGTACCCCCTCCATATGATTCATGTGAGTCTCACTTAGAGCCTTGTCTTTAGAACAAGTGCCTTGATGGAACATGAAGATGAATCACTTCATTATGCTAACAACTATCATACAAGTTTCTTATTTCATGCTAGCTTGATTTTAGCTTTGATGGACTAATGAATCTTGCATTTTTTGCTTAGCATACCTAAAGTGTGACTATCCTTATTCCATTATTGAAAATCTATTTAGGGAGCCGATGAATTAAGGAGGCTACTAGACAAGCCTAGATGAGAAAACATCCTCGACATGGGACAACACATCGACTTGACAAAGGAAGATATACTATTGCCGATGAATCAACATGAGACATGCATCACCCAATGAGAGTAGTAAGTTAAGTAGATTAGAATGTTAGTTAGTTTTGACTTTTCTTTGTAAAGTACTTTCAAAAACCTTTTCTTAAAAATTCTCTTTTCAAATATCACCGTTTTCATTCCATCTTTCTTTCCGTTTTTTCCTTTTTCTCTACAAAATCACAAAGATTTTTCACTCACTTTCTACATCGTTTTGCTTTTTCATTTTTTTTAAACAAAGAAGAACTTTCATTTTTATTCTCAAAATCTCAATATAAAAACCTTGAATGCTTCTATTGCTAACCCTCCCGGCCGATACGACCCATCATAACTTGTTCTACGAACGGTGTTCGGAAGGAGTAAAGTAAATCTTCATATACATTCGGAGTTTTTGATAATCAGTACACGAATATCAACGGTTTACTCTAATCCCTCTCAATACAATTAATCCTCTTCCGAACAAATTTTTGGCGCCATTGCCGGGGAGGGTAACGATTTTTATTTAAGTTTTTGGAACTAAAACGAATTTTTTCTTCTCTATTGCAGGTTATAGGTTAGGGAAAAAGGAAAAGAAGACTTGCAGTAACATATAAGTGGTCTTGGGCCTCTGCTCTAGAAAGCAGAGACGAAGTACCCTCTGAATTGTCGTGTTTTCTCGGCTTTAGCCGCGGAACCGCGGCAAGGAGGAGTTCACTACTGACTGGTTTTGTGCAGGGCTGCTTGCTTTGTAAAAATATAGCTTGCTGCAAACTTTATTTCTTGTATGCCATCATCAGGAGCCTGCTAATAAATCAACAGTAAAACATTTGTTGAAAAGTTTAAAAATTGATTAGACATTTGCATTTTAGGCACGTGTCTTTTCAATTCATTTACTTTACTGTTGAAGAGTGCTGGAGTAAGGAACGTTCGCATTGCATTTAGAATAAGACTCATTTCTTGGTTGATTTACATCGCTTTGAGTGAATCTTGTTTGCATATATTTTACACTTGCACAAATTGATCGTAAGGGCACCACCCAATAATAAGATAAGGTGGGGATTTAATCACCCTTGAAATCACCTAGAGGGGTGGTGAATAGGTGATAATGCTAATCTAAAAACTAAATGCGAAAATTAAAACTAATTTGCAACTACACTTAGTGCAACCAACGAGTGTAGCCGAATTCCCTGTGAAGGGCTCTGGACTAACTCCTCTTGATTCCTCTGAATAAGAGTTGAGGCGCTATATGAAGCTCTCGTGGTTAGGCACAAGTGAGGCACACAAGCAAACACAACCAAGCATATAGGTATAAGCAATATGAATCAATGCAAGGCACAACATGAGCATATAAATGATATGGCAATATGAACAATGCACAAATAAAGAGAGAGAGTTTAGAGTCAATGGATCAAACACAAACAACAAGATGTGTTTCAAGGTTAGAGCACCGAGCTCTACGCCCCCGCCTTCACCGAGAAGGATTTCTAATCCACTAACTTGTCCACCTAGGACTCCCACTGAGGGAACCTCCACCGAGGATTTTGTACAACTACAACCTGGAGTACCGAACTCCTCTCTCAACCAATACAACCAAAACCACCTCTACCGAAGAGGGATACAAGCACAATCCACCTCTACTGAAGAGGGATACAAATTCAACACCAACTCCACCTCACCAAGAGGGAGTACACCACAATCTCAACCTCTACCAAAGAGGGAGCAACCAACAACCCAAATCCACCTCTACCAAAGAGGGATATCCAAATAAAAGGGTTTACAACAAGTGGTATATCTCAACCACAAACCAAATCCTTTTCCCACAAATAAATGATCCTATAGAATAGGATAGAGGATATAGCTCAAGTGGAAAATAAGTGTTTTGATCAAAGAAAATCTCTTGGGAAAATACCAAATAGATATAGATTTTTAGATTAAGAAACTAATTCCCAAAAACCTATTTTCTTTGAAATAAACAAAACACTTTAAAACAAATAAGATGGATCTTTTGGCTCTAAAACACTTTTGAAAACCTTGTAAAAACACTTAGGAATAGGAGAAATTTTTGTTCTGAAAATCTTACCAAAATCCCAAAGAATTGAGGCTTAAATAGCCTCCAATAAAAAACTAGCTGTTGGGGCTTTTTGTCAGCCTTGGCGGCTGGCGGTCGACCGCCCGGTCGACCGCCAACGGTCAAAATATGACCGTTGAAAGCCAGCGGTCAACCGGCCGGTCGACCGTAAAAAAACAGAGAGCAAAGCTCTCTGGCCGGTCGACCGTCCGGTCGATCGGCCCAAGAACCTGGCCAACGTGCACAAGTCAGTGCACGTCGGTCGACCGCCCGACTCTGGGTCCGGTCGACCGCCAGAGCCTGGCAGGCTGGGTTCTGGGTCAGAAAACAGAGTTAAAAATTATTCTAAAAATTCCCATAAATCTTTTAAAAATCCACAAAAATAGTTTCTAACTTTATATATGATATACATACATGTGATAAAAATTTCAACATAAATATCAAACATTTTGAACCATTTTTGTGTCTTATAAATTTTGTCAAAAACCAAAACCTGTATTTTACCAAACTTAGATTTTTCAATAGGAAATCTGATTTTTCCTAAAACTCATTTAAATACAAAAACATGATACTTAATCACATTTAAGCATGTTGCATATGAACATAAGTCCAATATACATGAAACATATACATATCATTGTTTTTGTCTTTAAATACCAAAATATGTTTTGTTAAAATACCAAAACACTAAAAACTCATGAATAGGCATATCAAAATAAGTTTATCTAATTAGTTGAAGCATGCATGTATATAGAATATATCTAATATACATAAAACCAAGTAAACTTGTTTTGATATACTATCTATTCATGAAAACCAATATCGGTTAAACCAAAAACCGAAAACCAATATCAAAACATGAAACGTGTGTGTGTTGTGAGCTTGAGCATATCACACTATCTAATCTTTACAAATGGATCTAAAACAAACTATAAACTAGGTACCGAAGTCTTCTTGATGAACTCCGTCTTCAAGCCGACTCGATCCAAACCGTGATTCACCGAGCTTGACTCCAATGAGTGCTATATATGATCTTGTCGCTCGGGCTCTTGAATCACCATGTGAATAGCTCCAAAACACCTTTGTTGAAGCTAGTCACCTACTAACATCTTAATTAGAGATCTGAAACTAAAATCACAAGATTATTAGTATACATAACTACTGTTGGAACCTATTTCGATGAAGACGTTCGTGAAGATCAATTCATTTGGAGCTCTTACACATGACGAATCAAGAGTCCGACATGATCAAGATGTGCCAAGAAGAGTTGATAGAGTGTGGGTTGTATATGTGGAATAGAATGTAAAAGTCTTGTCACAAACACTCATATCACAACCTTGTTAGTCGACTTACAAAAATCTTATAGTCAACTAATCAAGTGTGTAGTCGACTAACCCAAAAGCCCAAGTCGACTAATCCTGTGTCCTGAAACAGCCCAACTCTCTGTTTCTGTATTAGTCGACCAACAGTCAACTATAGTCGACTAATACATTTTCTAGTCGACTAACCCTTGTCCCCAAGTCGACTAATAACTGGTCAAGTCGACTATAAAGTAGTTGCAGTCGACTTGAAGTAGTTATTCTGAAACTGTTCTTCCAGCGTACACTGACCTAGTCGACTTATAGTCAAACCTAGTCGACTAATAGAAGGAATTTTGCTTAGGTTAGTCGACTAACTCCATGGGCAAGTCGACTAATAGGCAGTTCTGACTGTTGGACAGTTTTCATTATCTGGTCTTTTGTGCAACTGTTTTCAACGTTCCTTTGATTCAAATTGCACCTAATAACTCCCTAACTAACCCTAGTCTTCAGCTAGAAATAGGGAAGTTATACCAAAGGCCATTTACCAAGAGTTTTTCTCAGTTTTCCAAAAAGCCAAAATCTGCAAATCTGAAAAACTTTTTTCTAACTTCAGTCTTCACCAAATTTCAAATTCCATTTGTGAAGTCCTCTGAAGTTTGTCTCCTATACTAGACCTTGTCCACATACACATCTGTACCAAGGCTTATAGGATAAAAGAATTGTAATTCTCAAAGTGTTCATTGTACACGGGAGGCTTCTTGGTTGAAAAGGCAAGTTGTACAAGGTGACCATTGTACACGGGAGGCTTCTTGGTTGTAGAGGCAGTTGTACAAAGGTAAAAGGTGTTCTCTTGGTGGAAGAGAAGGTGTACACATTTGGCGAAGGGGATTCGACAAGTGGTGTACATGTTGTATTGATTTTGGGTGGCAAGATCAAGGTTAAAGAAAATCTCAAGCGGGTGGCTTGGGGACTGGATGTAGGTCACAAGGACCGAACCAGGATAAATCTCTTTATTTGCGTTTGTCAATTTCTGAGATTTGTTTTCCTTTACATGCAAGTTATTTATTTTGTTTATTTACTTAACGCTAATCCTTCTAGTTTTAGATTTGTGTTGACTTGAGTTATTTCAGATCTATAGTTGCCTACAAGAGATAATTCCGCAATTTGTCCTTATCTCAACGATCCTACAATTGGTATCAGAGCAGGGGAGAGCCAAGATCATCAACAGGCAACAACCATACCAAATCCTACATTTGGTATCAGAGCGAGGGTCATCAACCGGCATCTACATTCCTACTTCATCAACCGGAGTACACGCTCTGATCCTACATTTGATATCAGGGCGGATACAAGTCAACAACAAGGATGGCAACGGAGTTCTCATCATCCCAATTCAAAGAAGGACATTCTACACAGCGTCCACCGCTATTTGACGGAACCAACTACAACTATTGGAAGTGTAGAATGAAGATATACTTGCAGTCACTCAACTACGACCTTTGGAACATCGTAGAAGCATCATACACCAAGCCCACAACCTACTACAACGCTTGGAGTGAAGATCAAAAGAAGAACGCGAACCTTGACGCCAAAGCAACGAATGCTCTATTCTGTGCCCTTACCAAAGAAGAGTTCAACCGTGTTTCAACATCAACTTCTGCACATCAAATATGGCATACTCTTCAGGTAACACACGAAGGCACTAGTAAAGTTAAGGAATCTAAAATATCTGTTCTTGTCCACAGGTTTGAGTTATTTAAAATGGAGGAGAATGAAACCATTGTTGGCCCAAAGGCCTTCCACCCTAGTTTTGATGATGATTAACTCATGTAGTTATGTTTACTAATAATCTTGTATTGTTTAAGTTTCAGATCATTAAGCAGGATATTAGTTTGGTGATAGCTTCAACAAGAGGTGTTTGGAAGCTTATCATGGTGATTCCGGTGCCAAAGCTTAAAGATCATACCTTTGCACTCGGTGGATCGCGTTTGGGAGCAAGTCTTCTTGATGACTCAAAGACTTAGGTATCCTAGTTTAGATAGTGTTTTTAGATCCATTTGTAAAGTTTAGAATAGTATGATATGCTCAAGTACACATACACACATTTCATGATTTGGATTTTGGTTTTCATGAATAGTTTGATCAAAACAAGTTTACATGTTTTATATGTATATTAGATGTGCTCTATATACATACATGCTTCTATGACTTATACAAACTTAGTTTGACATACCTATTCATCTAGTTTTATGTTTTGGTATAAAACATATTTTTGAAATTAAAGAACAAAAAAACTGTGATATATTTTGTGAATGTATATTGGACCTATGTCCATATGCATCATGCTTAATAATGTTCAAATATCATGTTTTTGTATTTCTATAAAGTTTTAGGAAAATCAGATTTCCTATTGAAAAATCAAGTTTGATAAAAATACAAGTTTTGGTTTTTGATAAAATTGGCAAGACACAAAAATGAATTGATATGATTGATATATGTCTTGAAAATTTTTATCACATATTTATGTTTCAATATAAAATGTTAAAACAAGTTTTATAGAATTTTCAGAAAAAGATAAAAGATTTTTATAAAATATTTTTCCCAAATTTTCTGATCTTATTTTTTGTGCTTACAGGCTGGTCGGTCGACCGGGACGGTCGACCGCACCAAGGGACGGTCGACCGCACCGGTCGACCGACGTGCACAGACTTGTGCACGTCTGCAGCACAGTGGTCCGGTCGATCGGACAGTCGACCGCTGCAGAGAGTTCTGCTCTCTGTTAGTTTGGGTCGACCGGGCGGTCGACCGGTAGCTCCAACGGGTCAAAATATGACCATTGGACGGTCGACCGGCCGGTCGACCGTTGCCTGTCAGAGCTGCCAGCTCAGCTCTAACGGCTAGTTTCTGTTTTGGCCTATATAAACCCCATCTCTTTGGGATTTTGGCCAAGGTTTTCAAGGAAAAAAATTCCAGACTTTCTCTAGTGTTTAAAAGAGTTTAAAAGAGTTTTTAAGTCAAAAAGATTTCATCTTATTTATTTTTGGGTTTTTGGAAAATCAAAGAAAGCTAGGGTTTTGGGAGATTGTTTTGTTTTTCATTTTCTATCATTTACAAGTGATTTCCCAAGTAGATTTTCTTTGTTGCTGGTTTCCAAAAACACCTTGTTTCCACACTTGAGCTATCACCTATCCTAATCTATTAGGATCTTGTTTTTGTGGAAAAGAAAAGAGAAAAGAAAGAAAGATTGTGTTTGTGGTCTTTGTAACCACTTCTTGTAAACCCTCCTTGCTTTTGTGAATCCCTCTTTGGTAGAGGTGATCGGAGTGGTATTGGTTTGGATCCCTCTTAGGTAGAGGTGATTGTGTTGGTTGTGAGCCTCTTCGGTAGAGGTGGTTGTTGGTTGGTTGTTGGCCTCGGTGGAGGTTGTTGTTTGAGAGAGGAGTTTGGTACTCCTAGTGTTGTAACAAATCTTCTTCGGTAGAGGTTCCCTCGGTGGGAGATAGTGGATTGGAAATCCTACACGGTGGTGTAGGCGGGGATGTAGAGCAAGGTGCTCGAACCTCGAAACATATCTTGGTCTTTGCGATTGATCCATTGTCTCTCTAACTCTCTCTCACTTTATATTTGTGCATAGCATCATTCTTATTGCCATAGCATATTATATACATTGCTTGTGTTGCCATTGCATGATTCATATTGCTATATCCTTGATTGCTTGGCTTGATTGTGTGTGCACATTGCTTGGATTGCTTGTGTGTGTGTGCCTAACTTATACTCATCCAACAAGAGCTTCACATAGCGCCTCAACCCATTTCAAGGGGAATCAAGGGGAGTTAGTCCAGAGCCTCGCAAGGGGAATTCGGCTACACTTGTTGTATTGTATTAGTTTGTGCATAATTTGCATTAGCTTCCGTTTTTAGCGCACTTAGTTTTGCATTTAGTTTTAGATTAGCACTAACACCTATTCACCCCCCCTCTAGGTGTTTTTCAATTGGTATCAGAGCCAGTGCTCCTGATACTTAGGCTTAACATCCTAGGAGTGAGATTCATTTGCTTGCTAATCTTTTGTTTGCATTTGCTTGTTTGCACACATATAGTTTACCATGGTTTTCATGACCCCACCTATGTTTGACCCTTCCAACATTCATGTTTGGAAGATTAGGATGACTGTTTACTTACAAACCCTAGGTCATAAAGTTTATCTTGCTATTACCAAGGAATCCTTCCTTAGTGATCGCAATCATATAGGGGCCAATGCACAAGCCCTAGAGGCCATTAGAAGCACATTACCTAAAGATTATCTTATGTGTGTTTCTAACATTGATTCCGCCTTTGCAGTATGGAACAAATTAACAACAACAACCACCGCCTCCAAGCTTCAAGTGCCAAATCAACCGGAGGAATCTAGTGGAGAATCCGACTCACAATACTTCATGGTCCAAGGGAATGACTCCCTTGAGGTACATTCGGAACCCACTTAGATAGTGATGATTGCTCTAGTTCTTCATGTGATAGTTTGATGCCCATGCTTTAAATGAAGAACTTTCTATTGTTTGTGAAAAATTAATTGAAAATTATAAGATTTTGAAAAAGAAAAGTCTAGAAATTGAAAAAGAAAATAAGAGTTTGCATTCTAGACTTGATTGTGTTTTGTAAGAGAAAGAGGAGATTGCTAATGAGAGGGATTCATTAAAATCTCAACTTGATCTTGCACTTAAAGAAAATAACTTTTTGAAGTCTAAAAATGATTGCCATGCTATTTTGAAGAAAAATGAAAATTTGTCTTCAAAAGTTGATTTTGTTTTAAAAGAAAATGATTCTTTGAAAATTAAGATTGCTTCAATTTCTAAAGATTTAGAAATATGTTTAAAGAAAAATGTTATTTTACAAAATAAAATTGATGCACATGTTTGCCATGCTAGTGTAGCTTCATCTAGTCTACCTAATGCATGTACCTCTTCTTCTAGAATTAATGATGATATTTGTTTACTTAAGAAGAGTATAGATTGTTTGGGCTCCACTTTGAGCCAATGTGTAGAAGGGCATACACGTTTGGAAACTTTGTTTCGCAAGAAACAAGTTCCATCTTTTCATGCACACCCTCCACGGCATACACATGCTCCTCACGGACACCATCACACGTATGCTCATGTGTACACTTGTACACATTGTGAACGTAGAGGCCACCTTGCTAAATTTTGTTTTGATAGATTAAATATTGATAATTTAGCAAAGAAATTTGTTTGGGTTAGAGAAGGTACTAACCCCTATGGACCCAAAAGAGTATGGGTACCAAAAACCACCCCTCTAATTTTTGATGTAGGTGTGGGCTCTCACATGACGTGAGAATGATGGCACCTTGGAGTGGATGCGTTCCGAGCCTAAAGGAGATCATTTGGATGCATTACCTTCAGGGAAGAGATGGTGGGATGACCATCTCGGTTTGGAGAATTAGAGAAGTGCCCTCATCGGTTTTGGTATAAATCTCTAACTCTCATAGTTATTGTTTACATGCTCTCATATTCATTTGTTTCTAGCATGTTTTTCATTGTCTTTGGATTAGTATGTAAATGCCATGATTATTAGATCCTTGACATACATTTATAGTATTTGAGACACACATGCTTATATAAACTCATATTTAGTGTTCTCACCTTTTGTTTAGCTATAATGTACATCATGAATCAAATACATGTGAATTTACATAGTAATCATGTTTTAGTTTTCTCATGATGATTTTTTGTTGTTTTATGCTTTATGTGGTATAAACTAGTTTAGATGTAGATTTTATCAAAACTTGCATGTATGCATGTACACATAGTGAGAACAAATTGACTTTTATATGTTTGCACTTCATGCTCATTTGTACCCACTATATGCACATGTATAAGCTAGTTTTGATGATTCCTTCATTTATACTTGCTATGCCTATTTTCATGTTTTTACTTCATGTATATGTATTTTGAATTCAAACCTAATAAATATACATGTATACCCATGAGTCTTTTGCCTTCATGCAAATACTTTTAATAGACTCGTTTACGGTTGGGATATGTATGTATATTGTTAAATTTGGATGAATCATACATATACCTAGAAGTTTGATAAAAGAATTTTTGATGAATCTTTGCTTGTTTTATATAGCAAAATAATATTCGTGTTTGTTTTGATACTTCATGTTTTGAATATATGTTTAGATGTTAGTTTTCATTAAGACTAGGATTTATATTTGTACATATGATGGGCTACAAATAAATCTATATATGTTTGGGATTGAATGCTTGTTTGTTCCCATTAGATGTGCTAGTATAGTCTAGTTTTGATGATTCATACATTTTAAACTTGTATTCCATTTTTGGTATTTGTTTTTATGATTATGAGTTTTCATTTCATGTATATGTGTATTTTGTCAAACTTGAAGATATACATGTATACCCCTTGAGTCATTTGCCTTTCATACAAATATCTATTATGGACTCAAAGTGTGTTTAAGGGATATGTATGTATACTTCTTGTGTTGACAAATCATACATATACCTTGAAAAGAATTGGTATCAAATTGTTTTAATGAAAAGCTAAATTTTCATACTTTTCATGCTTTTCATGTTTTCTTTGAATTGGTATTTAAACTTCATGTATATGTTTATCTTGTCCAAACTATTAGATATACATGAATATCCTTTTTGAGCCACGTGCCTTCATGCATATACATTTTGTGGACTCGTTGTGTTTTGAATATGTATGTATATCTTAGCTTGTATTAGACATACATATGCCATTGAAGATTAAATAGCTTTAATTATTTTCATGTTTTATTGATTTAAGGAATAATTGAGCTTAATGTACATTTTCATGATTATGACCTACACATTTTATTTGTACACTCACTTTTCATTGCTTACTCATGTTTTGTTTTCATGAGTCATATTTATGATTAATTGAATTAGAGTGTTGATTAGCATGTGGAATTCATATTTTATGAAAAACTATTTTGTTTTATTCCTTGCTTGAAGGATTTCGTACTAGTTAACAAAATTTTTCATTTTAACTAGTTCGTATTCTTCGTTGTGATATGAGGTATACACATGCTATTATTGTTATTTCAATTGGTATCATTGAACTCTTTCAATTGGTATCAATTTGATCCTTTTGTATACTCATAATTATTCATTGTGTATGAATGCTTTCCATTGGTATCATCTATTGGTGATTGGCACTCATTTTATTTCTATATCTTAGGCACAAATCTTATTTATGCTAGAGCTTGAGCTTTAACTTTATTTCAATTGATTTATTTTTTTATATCTTATTTCAAGCCTACGCATGTTTTTAGTTGGTATTTCATAAAGGGGGAGAAAACTTGCATTTCATATTTTTAATTGGTATTTGATTTCCACTCCCACACTTTATGACTTAGAAATTTGTTTTAATGGAAATTAGTTTCAAATTGGTATCATATGCTTAAAAGAAAAATACTCTCTTATGATATCAAGATGTTTATGTTAAATGTTTTAAATTGGTATCTCAAAATTTTGTTTAAGAAAAACATATTTATTTTACATTGCCTATATGTGTATAAATTCATGTTGAGTGTATCTTGTATTGAAAAGCTTGATAACTCTTCCTTATGTGGTACACGTGTGTAGGGGGAGCTTCACATCTCCTTTTATGCATTATATATTTTGTGTTATGTGAATTAGGGCGTGTCTTCCTTTCTTCATGTAACTCATATGTGTAGGGAAGCTAACTTAGCGTCTTCCTCTTCATGAATGTATATAGCATATAACATTTATTAATCTTTGTTTATCTTCATTTGGTATCAAGATGCTTCATTGACATATTTTAATTGATATCATGTTTGTAGTCACCCCCTATTGACTTTGTTTTGTGTTAGACAAAAAGGGGGAGACCATTGTTTGCATTGTTTGATTGACACAAAAAGGGGGAGAAAAATTTTTACCCCTCATTTTATTTATAGTTTTTGAATGTTTACCCCTTTGTTGATGATTGACAAAAGGGGGAGAATTATTTGTGAGTTTCATATATATGCATAGTTATGTTTTTGCATATATTAAGTTTAATATAGTTTAATGTATGTTTATTGGTATCTAGAGCATCTAGAAAATGTTTATTTGTTAATTGGTATCTAGAGCATGCTTTGCTTTAAATATTTCATTGGTATCTAGAACCTTTATTGTTTATGCATATTTGTGCATTCATGTTTTTAAGAACCTTCATTGCATATTATTATGTTTATTTGGCTATGCATGAGTTAAGGGGGAGCTTCTTTGAAGCTTTACTTTAATCCATGCATATATAACTCCATGAGTTTTGTCATCATCAAAAAGGGGGAGATTGTTGGCCCAAAGGCCTTCCACCCTAGTTTTGATGATGATTAACTCATGTAGTTATGTTTACTAATAATCTTGTATTGTTTAAGTTTCAGATCATTAAGCAGGATATTAGTTTGGTGATAGCTTCAACAAGAGGTGTTTGGAAGCTTATCATGGTGATTCCGGTGCCAAAGCTTAAAGATCATACTTTTACACTCGGTGGATCGCGTTTGGGAGCAAGTCTTCTTGATGACTCAAAGACTTAGATATCCTAGTTTAGATAGTGTTTTTAGATCCATTTGTAAAGTTTAGAATAGTATGATATGCTCAAGTACACATACTCACACATTTCATGATTTGGATTTTGGTTTTCATGAATAGTTTGATCAAAATAAGTTTACATGTTTTATATGTATATTAGATGTGCTCTATATACATACATGCTTATATGACTTATACAAACTTAGTTTGACGTACCTATTCATGTAGTTTTATGTTTTGGTATAAAACATATTTTTGAAATTAAAGAACAAAAAAAACTGTGATATATTTTGTGAATGTATATTGGACCTATGTCCATATGCATCATGCTTAATAATGTTCAAATATCATGTTTTTGTATTTCTATAAAGTTTTAGGAAAATCAGATTTCCTATTGAAAAATCAAGTTTGATAAAAATACAAGTTTTGGTTTTTGATAAAATTGGCAAGACACAAAAATGAATTGATATGATTGATATATGTCTTGAAAATTTTTATCACATGTTTATGTTTCAATATAAAATGTTAAAACAAGTTTTATAGAATTTTCAGAAAAAGATAAAAGATTTTTATAAAATATTTTTCCCAAATTTTCTGATCTTATTTTTTTGTGCTGACAGGCTAGTCGGTCGACCGGGACGGTCGACCGCACCAAGGGACGGTCGACCGCACCGGTCGACCGACGTGCACAGACTTGTGCATGTCTGCAGCACAGTGGTCCGGTCGACCGGACGGTCGACCGCTGCAGAGAGTTCTGCTCTCTGTTAGTTTGGGTCGACCGGGCGGTCGACCGGTAGCTCCAACGGGTCAAAATATGACCGTTGGACGGTCGACCGGCCGGTCGACCGTTGCCTGTCAGAGCTGCCAGCTCAGCTCTAACGGCTAGTTTCTGTTTTGGCCTATATAAACCCCATCTCTTTGGGATTTTGGCCAAGGTTTAGACTTTCTCTAGTGTTTAAAAGAGTTTTAAAAGAGTTTTTAAGTCAAAAAGATTTCATCTTATTTGTTTTTGGGTTTTTGGAAAATCAAAGAAAGCTAGGGTTTTGGGAGATTGTTTTGTTTTTCGTTTTCTATCATTTACAAGTGATTTCCCAAGTAGATTTTCTTTGTTGCTGGTTTCCGAAAACACCTTGTTTCCACACTTGAGCTATCACCTATCCTAATCTATTAGGATCTTATTTTTGTGGAAAAAGAAAAGAGAAAAGAAAGAAAGATTGTGTTTGTGGTCTTTGTAACCACTTCTTGTAAACCCTCCTTGCTTTTGTGAATCCCTCTTTGGTAGAGGTGATCGGAGTGGTATTGGTTTGGATCCCTCTTAGGTAGAGGTGATTGTGTTGGTTGTGAGCCTCTTCGGTAGAGGTGGTTGTTGGTTGGTTGTTGGCTTCGGTGGAGGTTGTTGTTTGAGAGAGGAGTTTGATACTCCTAGTATTGTAACAAATCCTCTTCGGTAGAGGTTCCCTAGGTGGGAGATAGTGGATTGGAAATCCTACACGGTGGTGTAGGCGGGGATGTAGAGCAAGGTGCTCGAACCTCGAAACATATCTTGGTCTTTGCGATTGATCCATTGTCTCTCTAACTCTCTCTCACTTTATATTTGTGCATAGCATCATTCTTATTGCCATAGCATATTATATACATTGCTTGTGTTGCCATTGCATGATTCATATTGCTATATCCTTGATTGCTTGGCTTGATTGTGTGTGCACATTGCTTGGATTGCTTGTGTGTGTGCCTAACTTATACTCATCCAACAAGAGCTTCACATAGCGCCTCAACCCATTTCAAGGGGAATCAAGGGGAGTTAGTCCAGAGCCTCGCAAGGGGAATTCGGCTACACTTGTTGTATTGTATTAGTTTGTGCATAATTTGCATTAGCTTCCGTTTTTAGCGCACTTAGTTTTGCATTTAGTTTTAGATTAGCACTAACACCTATTCACCCCCCTCTAGGTGTTTTTCAACCATATCCGAAATGGTTACAAGATTCACCGACATCACCAATACTCTTGCATCCCTTGGAAAGGACTACACCCAAGTTGAAAGAGTTCGAAAGATCCTTCGTGCACTCACACCAGAATAGGAGAAGAAGACAACCGCCATTGAAGAGGCGAATGATCTCTCAACTATGACATTAGAAAACCTAATCGGTAATCTAATGGCATATGAAGTGCAGTTAGAAGAAAGGAAGAAGGACGAACGACAACACCGTTCAAAGAAGAAAGAACTCGCCTTCCATGCATCTTCCGACACGGACAATGATGACGAAGAGGAGATGGCAATGCTCTCAAAGAAGTTCAAGAAATTTCTTAAGTAAGGTAAATTCAAGTGTTTTAATTGTGATAAAGCAGGACATATGAAGATGGATTGCCCTTTGCTCATGAAGAAAGATAAGTATAAGAGTAAGAAGTTTAGAAAGAAGAAGAACTACGAAGCATCTTCAGAATATAATGATTCCTCATCTTCTGATGAAGAAGAATCCACTGAACATGTTAACTTATGTTACATGGCCATAGAAGATGAAGAGGTATCGTTTTCTGAACTCTCTGATGCATTTAATGAGTTATTTATGAATCTGAAAAATGAAAAACTGAAAAATAGATTTTTGTTAAAAGAAAATGAGAAACTTTTACAGGAAAATTCTGTTTATGCATTACAATGTTCTTCTATAAATTCTCAACAAGATGAAACTGAAAATGTCATATCATTCTTGAAAACTGAAAATGAGAAGTTTATAAAAGAGAACATTTTTCTGAAAAAGGAAACTAAGTCTTTAAATGAAAGGATTTCTATATTGGATAAAGACATGTTAGTTTTCAAAAAGAAATATGAAGATCTTATGCAAAATGTGACTAAGTTTAATAAAGGAAAAGAAAAATTAAATAATCTATTATCTTTTCAGAATTTGTCACATGATAATCATGGTATTGGTTTTATTGCAAAATCTTCATGTTATAATAATCCATATAGTTCTTTTGTAAAAAGAAAGTTTAAGAAAAATAAGTTTATATGGATTCCAAAGAATTTAAGTTTTCATGATAAAAATGCATATATTGCTGCATACATTCATGATATATGTGATTCTTACAACTATGTGTATATTAACAGGTGGAAACCAAATTCTAAATGGATTTGGACTCCTAAAGGTTAAATATGATCTTTTATGTTTGGTACCATCTAACGTTTATTTTGCAGGTACCATATAAAAATTTTGATAAAGATCAACTATGTATATATGTACTAATATATTTGTTGCAGGGGGAGAACAAAATATTTCTCTATCTGTTATAACCCATTTCTGCAGGGGGAGGAAAAGATAACATATTTTCTGCAGGGGGAGGACTTGTGCACACAAAGCGTCGTCATCAAAAAGGGGGAGAATGTTGGAACCTATTTCGATGAAGACGTTCGTGAAGATCAATTCATTTGGAGCTCTTACACATGACGAATCAAGAGTCCGACATGATCAAGATGTGACAGGAAGAGTTAATAGAGTGTGGGTTGTATATGTGGAATAGAATGTAAAAGCCTTGTCACAAACACTCATATCACAGCCTTGTTAGTCGACTTACAAAAATCTTATAGTCAACTAATCAAGTGTGTAGTCGACTAACCCAAAAGCCCAAGTCGACTAATCCTGTGTCCTGAAACAGCCCAACTCTCTGTTTCTATATTAGTCGACCAACAGTCAACTATAGTCGACTAATACATTTTCTAGTCGACTAACCCTTGTCCCCAAGTCGACTAATAACTGGTCAAGTCGACTATAAAGTAGTTGCAGTCGACTTGAAGTAGTTATTCTGAAACTGTTCTTCCAACGTACACTGACCTAGTCGACTTATAGTCAAACCTAGTCGACTAATAGAAGGAATTTTGCCTAGGTTAGTCGACTAACTCCATGGGCAAGTCGACTAATAGGCAGTTCTGACTGTTGGACAGTTTTCATTATCTGGTCTTTTGTGCAACTGTTTTCAACGTTCCTTTGATTCAAATTGCACCTAATAACTCCCTAACTAACCCTAGTCTTCAGCTATAAATAGGGAAATTATACCAAAGGCCATTTACCAAGAGTTTTTCTCAGTTTTCCAAAAAGCTAAAATCTGCAAATCTGAAAAACTGTTTTCTAACTTCAGTCTTCACCAAATTCCAAATTCCATTTGTGAAGTCCTCTGAAGTTTGTCTCCTATACTAGACCTTGTCCACATACACATCTGTACCAAGGCTTATAGGATAAAAGAATTGTAATTCTCAAAGTGTTCATTGTACACGGGAGGCTTCTTGGTTAAAGAGGCAAGTTGTAAAAGGTGACCATTGTACACGGGAGGCTTCTTGGTTGTAGAGGCAGTTGTACAAAGGTAAAAGGTGTTCTCTTGGTGGAAGAGAAGGTGTACACATTTGGCGAAGGGGATTCGACAAGTGGTGTACATGTTGTATTGATTTTGGGTGGCAAGATCAAGATTAAAGGAAAATCTCAAGCGGGTGGCTTGGGGACTGGATGTAGGTCACAAGGACCGAACCAGGATAAATCTCTTTGTTTGCGTTTGTCAATTTCTGAGATTTGTTTTCCTTTACATGCAAGTTATTTATTTTGTTTATTTACTTAACGCTAATCCTTCTAGTTTTAGATTTGTGTTGACTTGAGTTATTTCAGATCTATAGTTGCCTACAAGAGATAATTCCGCAATTAGTCCTTATCTCAACGATCCTACAACTACATGAGTTAATCATCATCAAAACTAGAGTGGAAAGCCTCTGGGCCAACAATCTCCCCCTTTTTGATGATGACAAAACTCATGGAGTTATATATGCATGGATTAAAGTTAAGCTTAATAAGCTCCCCCTTAACTCATGCATAGCAATAAACAATAAATATATGCAAGAAATAATAAACATGAAAAATGCATCAATCATGCATAAAACAAATAAATATTCAAAACATGCTTTTTATACCAATTTAAAAGGTAAAACTTTATTACTAATAAAACATGCTTTTGATACTAAAACAAATTATTTCTTCTTTTCATAAACATAAACATAAAACATGCATATAATCTCAAATTCTTCTCCCCCTTTTTGTCAATCATCAACAAAGGGGTGAAAGAATACAAAACAAAATGTTCTTCTCCTTTTTGTCTAAAACAAAAACAATGTCAATAAGGGGTACAATCAAATATGATACCAATTAAAAAATGTGTCAATGAAGTGCATATTGATACCAATTGAAAGTGAACATAAAAACATTTTAAGAAATGCCTACCAATTGAAAGGTAAATGAGGCATTGAAACAAATCTCAAACAAACATTTTTAGAATAAAATGAAAACATAAACCAATTGATAGTAAAAACAAAATCTTGATATCAATTGATAAGTAAACAAAAAAAATCTTGATACCAATAGAAAGTATTATTCTTTTTAATCATATGATACCAATTGAAATTATTATTCCCTATAATCATATGATACCAAATTAAAAATCGATATTAATTTTTTTAATTATTTTCTATCATAAAGTAAGGGAGTGGAATACAAAACACATGGTAAACAAACTACCAATTAAAAGATGAAATACGAGTTTTCTCTCCCTTTATGAAATACCAACTAAAACGATGCATAAGCTTGTATTAGGATACCAATTGAAAACTAATCAATTGAAACATGATGGTCATTAAAAATAAAGCTTAGCATAAACATGATTTGTGCTTAAAGATATAGGGATATAGTAAGCACAAATAAAACATATATATGTATGAAAAATTAGATACCAATCGAAATTGATACTATTTGAAGAGTATGCATACATATATAAAAATATATGAGTATACAAGAAAATGTCAATATTGATACCAATTGAAAGAATCCAATGATACCAATAGAAATAACAATAATATCAAATGTATATCTCATATTTCCAACCACCCATTTCATGCTCATGTTTAAATAGATTTTCAATATAAAGCATACATGTGCATGGTTGCCCATCCAACCGCCCGTTGAAGGTTGGGGTTTTCAAAAATAGGTTTGAAAAATAAAGTATGTTTGAAAACTCTACCATAATGAAGAATCTGAACTAGTTAAATAAAAAAACTTGTTAACTAGTACGAAATCCTTCAAGCAAGGAATAAAACAAAATTATTTTTCATGAAACAAGAAATCCACATGATAGCCAACACTCAAAGTCAATGAGCATGAATATGACTCATGAAAACAAAGCATGAGCAAACAAGAAAGGTGAGTGTATAAATAAAATGTGAAGATCATAATTATGAAAGTGTTCAATTAAGCTCAATTGACATTCCTTTAAACATGAAGACATGAAAAACTAAATTTTCATTAAAATAATTTATACTTCAAGGCATATGTATGTTTTGACAACACAAGAAGTATACATACATATCCCAAAACATGAAACGTGTGTGTGTTGTGAGCTTGAGCATATCACACTATCTAATCTTTACAAATGAATCTAAAACAAACTATAAACTAGGTACCGAGGTCTTCTTGACAAACTCCGTCTTCAAGCCGACTCGGACCAAACCGTGATTCACCGAGCTTGACTCCAATGAGTGCTATATATGATCTTGTCGCTCGGGCTCTTGAATCACCATGTGAATAGCTCCAAAACACCTTTGTTGAAGCTAGTCACCTACTAACATCTTGATTAGAGATCTGAAACTAAAATCACAAGATTATTAGTACACATAACTACATGAGTTAATCATCATCAAAACTAGAGTGAAAAGCGTCTGGGCCAACAACCCTTCCTTGGCCTAAAAATCACAATCCAAACATTCACAATCCCAAGCTTTTTAATAAAAATTGATAGACGTTGGCCCCTAGGGACATCCGGACTCATTAAGAGATAAGCTGAGGTTTGAAATTGTTTTTATTCATACTCCAGTCAAATCAGTGTTTAAGGTTGGGGATTAAGAGGTTAAGCCTCGAAGATACCGTGGTTTGACGTAATTAAGGCCCGTTGCATACGCACGGATACCTCCCACTGTATTTTGCCCCTACCTGGCTGATTAGCTGTGGTCTGACTCGAGCAATAACCTTCTTCGGTTCATCGAACAGTTAGGAGTCGTCTAGGTCCAGGTGTCCTAGATATCTTATGATTGTTTTTCCTTTTTTCTTATTTGTTATTTTCCTTTTTCACTTGCTTGCTTGATGAACGTTGTCCATGATTGTGCATGCAAGAGTGGTACCAGGATCCAATTTCAGCAAGACTTGTTAGGACTTCTACACTTGCACAAACACGACTTCCTGACACAATCCCAATCATGGCTAACAATACTTCTCTTCAAGACAAGTTCTACCCCATTCGCACTTTACTTCCTTCATGCATTCTTTTACCCAAGGCAAATGGAAACAATTTTGAGCTTAAACCGCAATTCATAAATACACTCCCTAGATTTCATGGCCTAGAATCTGGGACGCATATTTCTTCATTCATGAGTTTGAAGAAGTATGTTTGATGATGAGAATTCCCCAACTGGGGGAAGACGTTGTTAGATTAAGGTTCATTCCCTTCGCGCTTAAGAATATAGCCAAGAAGTGGCTATATAATCTACCTGCCAGTTCTATCTCTTCATGGGATGATTTTGTCAAAGTCTTTCTTAAGAAGATATATCCCATTCATAAAACGGCCCTCAACAGAAAAAACATAATGCAGTTTAAGCAGGAATCAAGTGAACCATTTTGGAAGTATTTTGAACGGTTTAAAGATTTATTAGCCCAATGTCCTCATCACGACATAGAGAATTAGCGGCAGTGCCAAATTCTCTATGACGGACTAGACTACCAAACTAAGACACTCCTTGAGACTATATGTCAAAGGTGATTTTTGAAGAAGGATGAGAACCAGGGTGGGGACCTCTTTAAAGCTTTAGCAGAAAAAAACATTCAGTGGGAGTCTTGTCCCGAGAAAACCAATCCCACCACTTCCAGAACTGGTATGCATTCAATTAAATCCTCTATAGCTGTCGAGGCAAAGATAACACAATTGATGAAAAGGCTAGAACTGCTCGAGGCTGGGGAACCAAATTCTGTGAATCAGGTCAACCCACAACCTGTGATCAACTCGGGTTGTACCTACTGCCATGGTCTTAATCACCCGTTTGAGGAGTGTCCTGTCTACCAAACTCAAATGTACTCTGAGAATATGAATGCAGCATACACCAGACCCAACTACAATCCATACTCTAAAATATATAACCCGGGATGGAGGACCATCTAAATTTCTCATGGAGTCAGTCTGGTCATGAGCAACCAAGGCAACCACTTCCACATCAATATCCTGCTCAGTCTCATCAACCCAGTTTCCACCAACATCCACCAAATTTCCAATCAAACTTCCAACATAACTTCCAGCCCACATATCAGCAACAACAAACACAAAATCATCCAGATAAAAAATTGTCAGAATTGAAAAGAATGATTGAAACCTTATCCAAAACCCAGGCCTCAATGATGAACACCCACCACCAGGCTATCAATAGGTTAAAGGTTCAGATAGGTCAACTGGCTAACTCATTAAATGAAAGACAAAAGGAAACACTACCAAGTCAGCCATTGCCCAATCCTAAGAACCCCTTCCCTATTCATGAAGCTGAAGACATAGATCCAAGTCAATGCAATACTGTTCATATTTTGAGATCTGAAAAGTAGATAGACAATCAGGTTTCTAGTCATCCTGTTCCAAATAAATCAGTGTCAGCACCTCCTGTTCTTGTACCACCAACTCAAAATGATCCATCTTCAAGTTCACAACCTTCAACCTCCAAATCCAATAACAAAGACAAAACAGATAAGCAACCATACAAGCCTATTGTACCATTCCCTAATAGGCTAGTAAACCAAAAGGCTAATGCTTAAATGGAGAAGATTAGGGAAATGTTTAATCAGGTCCAGATCAATGTAACCCTTCTTGATGCCATACAACAAGTCCCCTCATATGCCAAGTTCTTAAAAGATATGTGCACCAAGAAAAGGAAAGCAAATATCCCAAAGAACCTTGCTTCAAACATAAGTGAGTTGCTAACTGCGCCCATTCCTGTAAAATATAAAGACCCAGGGAGTCCAACCATTTTCTGTATTATAGGACAGACCACGATAAACAGGGTGTTACTTGATCTAGGAACCAACATCAATCTTCTTCCTTTCTCTGTGTATCAGCAACTTGGGTTGGGCGACCTCCGTCCAACCAGAGTTGCTATACAACTGGCTGATCGATCTGTAAAGATTCCTAAGGGGGAGATTACCGATGTTCTCATACGGGTCGGAGAATTCATTTACCCTGTGAATTTTATTATTCTGGAGACGCAACCCGTACACAATCCTAAAGCTCAGACCCCTGTCATTCTAGGACGACCCTTCCTAGCCACCGCAAACGCAATCATCAACTATAGGAATGGATCGATGCGTCTAACTTTTGGAGATAAGACAAAGAGGTAAACATTTTTTAACTGGGAAAACAACCTCGAGATTTGTATAATGAGTCGTTTGAAGTGAACTTAATCGAGGGATTAACAAGTGAACATGACATGGAGATTGAATAGGAGTTTGATAGAGAATTTGAATTGGAGTTTGATGACTTGAACCTTGATCAAATCATCGAATCCATAGTGGAGTGGGCAACAAATGCCACCCCTATCCTTCCCTTACACAAGGAACAACCATTGATAGATCATGTTCCCTCTTCCGAGCTTAAGGTTCTTCCTAGCCATCTCAAGTACCAGTACTTGGGTGAGAAGGAAGCATTTCCCGTGATAATTGCGTCCCATTTTATAGAACAATAAGAAGAGGATCTTCTTATAGTGTTAAGAAAAAATTGAGAAGCCATTTATTGGACCATGGCTGATATAAAGGAAATTAGTCCATCCATTGTGCAACATCGGATTCATTTGACGGAAGATACAAAATCAAAACATGACCCACAACGTAGACTGAACCCGATCATGCAGGAGGCTGTTAGAGCTGAGATTTTGAAGCTATTAGACAATGAGATTATCTATCCCATTTCCGATAGCCAATGGGTTAGTCCAGTCCACGCTGTGCCAAAGAAGGCAGGGTTTACCGTGGTAGAAAATGAAAAGAAAGAATTGGTGCAAACTCGTCTTCCCACGAAGATTCGAGTCTATATTGATTACCGAAAATTAAATGCTGCCACGTGTAAAAACCACTTTCCCCTTCTGTTCATAGATCAAATGCTCGAGAGACTAGCTGGACATGAGTACTACTATTTCCTGAATGGATATTCAGGATATAATCAAATCCCTATCGCTCCCGAGGATCAAGACAAGACTACCTTCACCTGTCCCTTTGGAATATTTGCATACCGAAGAATGCCCTTCGGCCTATGCAATGCTTCCGCAACGTTTCAACGTTGCATGCTTAGTCTTTTTTCTGACATGGTGGAAAGATTTTTGGAGATTTTCATGGATGATTTCTCTATTTATGGCGATTCCTTTGAACAATGCTTGCACCATCTTAAGCTGATTTTACAACCATGCATGGAGAAAAACTTGATACTCAACTGGGAGAAGTGTCGCTTTATGGTCAAGCAAGGAATAGTCCTAAGGCACAAAGTTTCAAACAAAGGAATTGAGGTAGATAGATCAAAAGTGGAAGTAATAACAAAACTCCCTGAGCCAAAATGCTTAAAAGACATTAGATCATTTTTAGGGCACGCTGGCTTCTATAGAAGATTTATTCAGGGGTTTAGCAAAATTATTAGACCTTTAACGAATCTCTTAGGAAAAGATGTGCCCTTCAAATTTGATAAAGAGTGTCTACAAGCTTGGGAGGAGCTTAAGTACAGACTTGTCTCGGCACCGATAATCTCAGCACCAGATTGGACTAGGCCTTTTGAAATCATGTGTGATGCCTCCGATTATGCTATAGGCGCTGTTTTAGGACAGCGTACCGATAAAAGGCAACACGTAATTTACTATGATAGTAGGACGCTTAATGAAGCCCAACTAAATTACACAACGACTGAAAAGGAATTTTTAGCAGTTGTGTCTGCGTTGGAGAAGTTTCGCTACAATTTTTACTGATCACTCTGCCCTTAGATATTTGATGCAAAAAAAAGGATGCAAAGGCTAGACTAATTCGATGGATATTTCTTTTGCAAGAGTTTGATTTGGAAATTAAAGACAAAAAAGGCGTTGAGAATGTGGTGGTAGATCACCTTTTGTGAATTCCAAATGCACCAACTGAGACAATACCAATCAATGAAAACTTTCCTGACGAACACATCTTCACGGTGTGTAAAGAGCCCTGGTATGCTGATATAGCAAACTACCTTGCAACTGGGCGAACACCTTCAAATTGGTCAGGTCAGGAAAAGCATCGCTTTATGAGTCAAATATGGTTTTTCTTTTGGGATGAACCGTATTTACTCAAATATTGTCCTGATCAGATAATTAGAAGGTGTCTTCCTGAGGATGAACATCATAGTGTTTTGACATTTTATCATAAGTTAGCTTGCGGTGGACACTTTGGTCCACGAAAGACTGCTGAGAAAGTCCTTCAGAGTGGGTTCTACTGGCCTACTCTCTTTAAGGACTCTTATACTTTCTGCAAGCTCTGTGCCAGATGTCAAATGATGGGTCGAATCACACGTAGAGACATGATGCCCTTTACACCGATCCTGGAGGTAGAAATTTTTGATTTGTGGGGCATCGATTTCATGGGACCCTTCCCTCTGTCTTATGGCAACCAATATATCTTGGTGGCCGTAGACTACGTTTCTAAGTGGGCTGAAGCTATTCTGACTAGGACAAATGACTACCAAGTTGTCATCAAATTTTACGTGAAAACATCATTTCGCGCTTCGGAGCCCCCTGTGCGATAATTAGTGACAATGGGAGTCATTTCTACAACCGGGCTTTTGAAGCCCTAATGCGGAAGTACTTTATCTCTCATAAATTATCTACGGCCTATTATCCTCAGACGAACGGGCAAGTGGAAGTCACCAACAGATAAATTAAACTAATATTGGAGAAAACTTTCAGACAAAATCGTAAGGATTGGTCCATCAAACTCATTGATGCCCTATGGGCATATCGGATCGCCTACAAGACTGTTCTCAGTATGTCTCCATATCGAGTTATATTTGGAAAATCCTGCCATTTGCCTGTGGAGTTATAGCACCGTGCTATGTGGGCACTAAAATAGCTGAATTTGGACTTAGACAAAGCCAGTGATTTGAGAAAGCTACAGATATCTGAGTTAGAAGAACTAAGAAATGATGCATACGATAATGCTCGGATATCTAAACACAGAGCTAAGCTTTTCCATGATAAATCAATTCATAGGAAAAATTTTGTCTCAGGACAAAAAGTTCTGTTGTATAACTCTAGACTCCACCTTTTTCTTGGTAAACTGAAAATCAGGTGGTCAGACCCATATGTCGTCCAGAATGTCTTCCCTCATGGTGCCATTGAAATTTTCAATCCTAAGAGTGACAATACTTTCAAAGTCAATGGTCAACGCCTGAAGCCATTTTTCACCACAGAGTCTGAGTCACACAATGTTTTTGAATTGAGTCTTTGTGACCCAGTCTATATGTGACCACGTTATTTTACACTTTTCCCGGTGTCTCCTGTAAATCATTTTGGGACCTCCCTTGTAATTAAACAAAATTAAAAAAATTTTAAATAAAAAAATATAAAAAGACCAAATAATCAACAAAAATAAAAAAATAGAATAAAAAAATAAACTTAGGTGATAATTAGCACCTAGGTTTTTCTCTCTCTTCATACACTCCTTTTCCTTTTTAAATAACCTAGGGTTGTAAATTTCTAATTTCAACTAGGGCAATTTGGGGATTCCATCTTTCTCAGCCCCTTATATATACCCTCCGTCCCGTATTCTTTTCTTTACCTTAGTTTCAACCCCAGATCTGAAACGAGCACAGCCAGGGCCGCCCCCAAAATTTTTCTGCCCCTCTGTCTCTTCTACACTGCTGCGTTTCCACGGCCATTGCCGTGCATCCGCGGCCATCTGGAAGCATCTGGAGCGCCGCCAAATTTCTCTACTGTCGTGGTAGTCTGAAGTCTCCCGATCTACCATCTGCTCATCTGCTATCACTGCTGATTGCTCTCTGCAGTCTACTTTAAGTTTCCCCCACGTAGTCCGAGGGAGGTTTGCGTATATCTTCCCGTTGCTTCATATTATTCATGGCACCGTCTATTTTCGCTGAAAAAGATTTTGCTAGGATTCTTAGCGATGTTAACGATTATGGTCATATATTTTTAGATCGTATTCGTGCTTGAGATTGGTATGAATTAGTTTATGATAACTCAGATCACGAGGCTTACTATTGTCCTGAGCTCGTCAAGCTTTTCTACATTTTCATAGATCAAGCCTCTATCAATTTTGACACATACCAAATCTTGGTGCACATGCCCACTGGGGACATTATTATCACGCTTCCTCTGCTAGAGGAATTCACACGTCCCTTACAACCCACATCATAGCGACCCCCTATATTAATCGATTACATGACTGTCATGGGGGCTTGCTGTACAAAACAAGATAGGGGGCTCAAAGCCAGTACTACATTTAGAAACATACATTGCGTTGGTCGCTGGATTCAACGCAACATATTAGGGCTTGACCACACGACCTCCTTCAACAGGCCGGTGCTGCAGATTATTCACGACCTCATGACTCGACAGCACACTATCTGTCTTAACAAGATCATCTTTCATAGTATCATCACCAACTCCTCACGCACACGCGGTACAAAGTACTCGCAACCAGTTTTGATCACTCGTCTGTGTAGGACTTTCTTACCAGATGCAGTTTTTGACTCATATGATAGGGGTTCGTTGCACCAGAGAGGGCGACTAGCGCTTATAATAGTTATCTTCATGCAGTCTGGACCCCTAGTGTCCAGTCCGAAGATGCCCTGTTGAGTCCTCTTCGGAGGAACATTTAGAGGAGGAGATGATCCGACCTTTTGGCAGCAGGACCCCCTAACTGATTCACGTAACTTCATGTCTACCATTTGGCGAGGCATGAAGAAGATATTTCGGGGGAAGGTTAGACTACGTAAATAGGTTGAGGAGCAGACATCTCGTTCAGACCGCATTGAGGAGGGTCTGCGGCGTTCGCAGTCGGCCGGACCTAGCACCACCGCTGGTCCAAGCCGCAGGAGGGGATGACACCTTTTCTTTACCTATTTCATGCATATATTTTCGTACATACATTGGGGACAATGCATGAGATAGGTATGGGGGTAGATACTAACATAGGATTTTTCTAGATTTTTTTAGGATTTTCTTTGGTTTTTCGTGTTTAGGATTTTTCTAGGATTTTCTTTTAGATTTTTAGATTTTTCTTCTTATATATAAAAAAAATTTTGATCCATTTTTTAAAAAAGAATTAACTTGATCTTAGGAATTAAGGATATTCTAAACTAAGATTTCTTAATATAAGTCGAAAAAAGAAGTTTTGTTGGATCTTTAGGTTAAGAAAGAAAAGAATAGAAAAGATAGCTAGATTTTGAATTTTTCCTAAGCACTATATACATTTACATGTTGAGGGATTAATCAAGGACTTAGTAATTTTGTTTACATACATATATAAAAATAAAAATAAAAAGATATATAAAAATGAAATAATAATAATAATCATCATCATAAATAAAAACGTAATCACTAATTAAGCTGGTTAGTTGTACCTTAAGAAGTATGGCCAGTCACGCCTAAAGGTGGTTGAGTCCTTAGCATTTGTGGCCTAGTTTACTCGAGTCCTTGGACATTAGGGATGTATCTTCATCTGATGCCCTAAGACCATCTGGTCTAGAAATCATCGGTAAAATGCTCGCTACATGGGTAAATTAGAAAGCCTAATGAAGCTAAGAGAATGTAAATATATAATAAACATATATATATATAAATAAAAAATAAAAAAGAAAATTATTATTATATATTTATGTAAATAAATGAACTAAAGTCTAAGAAAAATTCCTCATACATATAGATGTATATATGTTAGGCCTGATACAAAATCCAGCTTTCTCTCTATTCCTGAAAACTTAACCTAAGTTGAAAACAAGACTTCGAATAGAAACTTATAAAAAGAAGAAAAAGTTTAGGGTAACCCGAAACTAATAGATCACTGAAATTCTTTAAAAAAATGGATCATAATTTTTTCTTCCTTTCTTTTCACTAACATTTTCTTTTTTCTTGAGATTTTGTGGGTACAATCTGCTGAAAACCCTCAGGAGATAACACTCCTCCTCTAGGGTAACCTAGAGGTTTAATGGCTTGTTGTACGAGCTCAGTGCAATCGTGTCACCTACGAAAGTGGTGTAATAATTTAGTTAAAATTTTTCTCTTTGCTTATTTTGCTCGGAGATGAGCAAAAGCTAGGTATGGGGGTGTAATTGGAGTTCATTTATGCATCATTTTATACCACCATACTATGCTTTATGTGATTAAATATGGTATTTTTATTACTTTTTTCTCTCTTTTTTCAGGTCCAATGGAGAAGAAGGCCCAACTATTATGATTTTTAAAGGAATTTAAGAGTAATTTAGAAGCCCACAAGAAGAAAGACCAATTCTGGATTGATCCAAAGCATATTCTCCACTTTCTAGAAGATCCAGCTAGGCACACGAGCCATAACAGAAGGGCAGAAAATTTGTTGGCGCAACGGCCAAGATTCTGTCGCGGAAACGCGGCTCTGGCAGCGGATCCGCGGCAGTCCTTTGGCCGTTGATCAAGCGTTTGATCCAACGGCTGTGGTGGGAAGGCCTCGTCTCCTGAAGGCTATAAATAGACCCCTAGGGCCTCTGTAATGAGGAGGGGAGAATAGCATTCTTGTTTAGGAAAATTGTTAGGGTTTCTCTAGGTTTTCTTTAGTCTTTTGTGTAATTTTCATTTTCTCCTTCTAGAATCCAGAAAAGAGAGAGTGAGGGTGAGTAATACTTGTAATTGAAGATGGTGACAACTCAATACAAGGATCAATTTTTCATTCTTCAAGTCTTTTTCTTATTCTAGTGCATCTTCTTCTTTAAGCTTTTACCTTCTTGCATTTACTTTCTACAATGAATTGTTGCTTGTTCTTCATTTCCATGTCAAGCTAACTCATTAACATGACTAACTTCTAACTCTACTAACTACTAACTCTTAAGTGATTGCTAACTCATATGAATCATTAGATGCTTTATTTTTAGTCTTGCAACTTTACAAGTCTATTTTATCCCCAATGAAGATGAGTTGTGTTCAATTCTTAGCAAATTCTTTGTTACCCCTCCATATGATTCATGTGAGCCTCACTTAGAGCCTTGTCTTTAGAACAAGTGCCTTGATGGAACATGAAGATGGATCACTTCATTATGCTAACAACTATCGTACAAGTTTCTTATTTCATGTTAGCTTGACTTTAGCTTTGATGGACCAATGAATCTTGCATTTTTTGCTTAGCATACCTAAAGTGTGACTACCCTTGTTTCATTATTGAAAATCTATTTAGGGAGCCGATGAATCAAGGAGGCTACTAGACAAGCCTAGATGAGAAAACATCCTCGATATGGGACAACACATCGACTTGACAAAGCAAGATATACTATTGCCGATGAATCAACATGAGGCATGCATCACCCAATTAGAGTAGTAAGTTAGTAGATTAGAATGTTAGTTAGTCATGACTTTTCTTTCTAAAGTACTTTCAAAAACCTTTTCTTAAACATTCTCTTTTCAAATATCACCGTTTTCATTCCATCTTTTTTTCCATTTTTTCCTTTTTCTCTACAAAACCACAAAGATTTTTCACTCACTTTCTACGTCGTTTTGCTTTTTCATTTTTTAAACAAAGTAGAACTTTTGTTTTTATTCTCGAAATCTCAGTATAAAAATCTTGAATGCTTCTATTGCTAACCCTCCCTGCGGATACGACCCGTCATAACTTGTGTTACGAACGGTGATTCGGAAGGAGTAAAGTAAACTTTCATATACATTCAGAGTTTTTGATCATCAGTACACAAACATCAACGGTTTACTCTAAACCCTCTCTCAATACAATTAATCCTCTTCCGAACGGTAGCCCTGGTCTCAGCAGCCAGGGTTTGTTTAAAACCGTGATCCCGGGTATGCATGGGATACACCCTCCTAATCAGAGCTCCTCGATCATTAAGTCTCATGGCATACGTCTAAACATTCATGGATAGCATTGTGCAGTTTTACTTCCCAGAATATATTGTGATTATTGTCATCTCATGTATATCATATTTATTTTATGTGTCTATACATGTCTTGTTATTCTATTGTTTATTTATTCTTCCTTTGTACACTTGCTTGGCCGTATCTAAGACCTTGGGTTTGCATCCCTTGACTATACCTTTAGAGGAGGACCAGGTGTACCTAAATAGTTTGGCTGAGCAGCAGTAGGACTGTTCGTGACTTTTGGCCCTTTTTGGCTCACTGCATGTTCCATAGTAGTACTCTTTTTATGTTATGTATATGTCTAGTTGTAGTGTTCATTATCCTAAATGTGCTAATGGACTCATATATACTCTATTTTTGATACTATATGGGAGTGTGTTATGTACTCTTGTTACAGGTGATGGTACAATATATTAGTAGTGGTATTGCTTTATTATGATATTTGTACAAGTCTATAGTAGGCTTAACGTGTATACATAGGGATCACATACCCCGCATGTACACTTTGCCGATTATGTCACATGATGTTATATTATACTTTGGGAAGTAGGGCGTGACACTCAGTGTCAGTTAGGGATGACGAGGTGTCAACAACTGCCACCGGGAAGGGAAGTACTTCTGCGAGCAACACCTTGCTAAAGGGGGTGGAGTCTCGGTCGAAGAGTGCGATTCCGGGGACTGAGGTGCGATTCAAGAAATGCGCAACTCGAGTAGGGCGGCCAAAGAGGGGGGAAACACAGGAGGAGTCTTCTCTTCATCCTTAAGCCCTGGAAGAGTAAGTATTGATTCGACTCTCAGTTCCTCCATGTTCTGTTTCCATGCTTCTGACTTTTGTTTTGTAGAAAAGACACATGATCAACTACGACTCGACACTGAGGAGTTAGAGATAATGATGGCTGAAGTAAGCAGCGGCTCTAATCCCGAAGAGAGAGACAGAGTCGGACAAAAAGCTACTCTTAGCACGTTGGGGCAGTCAGAGTCCCACGATTCTCTCGACTCCAACCATCCAACGGAGATTTTGATCTTTGATCCATCCTTCGAGATTGAAATTCTCAGAGCGATGATGCCCGCAGAGGAAACCTCCAAAGTTGTACCTCTAACTGAGGAGCCTGCTGTGGTCACACCTCACTCCGAGTCATTGTCTGGGCTTGGAGTGATGAAAGTGGGCAATGTCGGCATTGCTATCGGGCCTCAATTGGCCTCTCCCTCCTTGATAACACTCCAGAGTCTCAAGAAGCAAGCTTCAGACTGAGCTTGCTCTTGCAGATGGGAGGCAACGAGGTGGATCTTGGGTATGGTGATTTCTTCCGAGGATTAGAGGAAGTCGAGGCGCTCCCATCGAGGGACCAATAGAGAACACTAGAGAACAAGATCTTTCGAGTAAATTCAGATTGAACTTTGTCTTCTAGTAATCACATAGCTCATCTTTGATTACTTCTTTTGAAGAATGTCATGTTCACCATCGAGTTCTTGGGCAGTCAGCAGGTCGCCCTAGAGGAAAAGGATAAGGTCGATGATAACTTACAAAATGGATCGATAACTTGTCCATCGAGAAGAGGGAGATAGATGAGAAGCTCGCCAGACTTTCGACCGACTTGGACCATGAATTGGTGATCCGATAAAGCCGTGAGGGTGAACTGGATCAGCTCCGAGCGGAGTTCAAGGCGACAGAGTCAGCCTGGCAATAGGAGTTGTCTCAGGCTCGGGAAAGTTGGAGAAGAAGGACTCAGAGTTGGAGAAAAAGGACTCCGAGCTCCAGGTGGCTTCCAAAAGGTTGGAAGCTGCAAATCAGCTCGCCAAGGGTGCTAAGGCTGAGCTTGACTGCGAGAGGATTATCTTCGGGAGTGAGAAGGGTGGTCTTCTATGTGAGCTAGAGCAGATGCTTGCCGATAAGACGGAGACCGAGAATCCGGCGGATGAGAAGGAGGTAAAGGTCTTCAAGCTAATGAAGCACCGAGATGGGTATAACGATGGGGCACAAGACAAAGCACCGAGATACCCTCTCGGGATTTGGAGCCTCCGTACCGACCAAGGAATGGTGGAAATCTTGGCCCCCATACTCCTTCAATTCTTGATGCCTCTGCCACGGTTACGGGGGTCAGAGCTTCTCGAGATTTTTCAGTCAGCGAAACTCTTGCTAAGGACCAGTCGGTCAAAGCCCGTCGGGACTCCAAGGTGGATCCTATTTCCAGAGCTGTCGAGAAACCTCAAGACATTGTGAGTGTTTGAGTGAGTTCGTGTCTTACGGATCGCCCTTTGTAATCTTTTGTCAATAAGAAAATTTTATTCAATGCCTCTGTTTTTTTTGGACTTTGATTTGCATCCATTGTTGGTTATAACTTGATGAGTCGGTGGTGGCAAATTTTGGTATGCCTTCAGGGTCGGTAAGACCTATGGCCACTCCTTAGGGAGTGGCAACTATCCACCTTGAAGGGATTACTCAGGACACAATTAGATGCAATGCTCCAAGTCTTAGAGTTCACGAGAGGGGTGAATCAGCGGGTGTCATGCTTATTGAGGAACCCATGGTGGATCTTGAAGACTCCGCAAGCTCACATGATTTCGATGACTTTGAAGACTTGGATGGAGGATCCGACCTGGGTCTCGAAGAAGAGCTCGGATCCCTACTGGATTACTAGCATGCCCGACACGAGAGGGTGGCAAGGAGCCGGTTTCGATCGATGCTCGAGCTGCCTCTTCGCATGGAGCTCACGCTACACGATTGCCTCATCTATTAGTCAGACCACAAGCCGAACTGCCATCGATCGAGGGTGATCTACCTTAGGGACCAGCTGCTCAAATGGATGGATAAATGGATGAAACAATCCCAGCAACTGAAGGAGCTAAAGAAGGAGAAACTCTGTAACACCCCGCTCCCGGAATACGTACTTAGTTGCGTATTCAGATTTCTCGATCATTTTTTTTTGATTTACTTCCTGTATTTATTTTGTATTATGAATTGTTTATATGATTGTTTTGTCTTGGATCCGGATTCGTGGACTCGGATTCAGCCCTAGTCTGAACCAGGGACCCGATCTCAGGTTATTACTCGATTTAGTCTTTCTGGTATTCCAATTTGACCGATTTCAGTTTTAAACATCATTTTCTAATATTTTAGATTTTCTATGATTTTCTGGAATTTTCCTGAATTAAATTGAAATTCTTCAAAACCGGGGTCGACCGATACCGCTGATCGATTCCCAGATTTTAATTTACAAACGGAGTTGAGTTTTAAGAAACGGCTTTCTTGTAACTTCTTAAAATCACATTTTCTATCTAAATATTTTTTCTAAGAATTTTCTGAATTTATCGAAATTCCACTGGATTTGGTGTCGGCCAGTCTCACTGGTGGATTCCAGGAATTTTAACTTGTAATCGGAATTGAATTTCTGAAAATCGATTTCACCAAAAATCTTTTTATAATATTTATTATTTTTGAGAATTTTTGGGAAGCTTTCCAAGCTATTTTATTTTTTGGACTTTTCCGGAGTTTTCGGTGTTTTCCCAGATACCGGAATAGTACCCAGATATTTTTTCACTTTTCTCTCTCCTCGCTAGACGCGAGTTTCACCAACCTAGGATTCTGCATTTAATGCAGAGATCCTCTCCATGCTGCATTTAATGTACTGCTAATCAATTCCAATCAAGTCATTATGACTTTTGTCCTTTTGTTAAACGCGGCTTTTTGCATCTTCCCTGGGCACTGAGATAATCCCCGCGTCTGGCTAAATTTTTGCCCAGACGCGGATTCATTTGTATGGGGACGCAGCTTCTTTGCAATGAAACGCAAGTTTCATTAAATGATGAGAATGGCAATCTTATTATAATGTTTTCCCCTCCTTATAAAACCACCCCACATTCTTCTCTCTCTTTCATGATTACTTCTTCTTCTCCTTTGTTTCCTGAGAAAGAAAACCAACAGCCAAAGAGCATCTTGCTCTCTCCTATTGGCCACCCATACTCCACCTTCTCCACCTCCATTTTCACCACCAACACCACCACCTCTTTCTCCTCCATCTCCTCCACCATTCCAACAACAAAAACACCAATTCCAACCACCAATATCACCTTCTTCTTCCTCTCTTTCCACCAAACAACCCATTACCTCCATTAACTTCTCCACCAATTCCACCACCACCTACACCTCCTTGGCCACCACGAACCACGCCATCTTCCTCTCCTCGTCGTGCTCTTTCCGACGAGCTATTGCTTCGCTCTCCGAAGCCTCGTTTCCAAAACTCCAACCTTTCATTTTTAACTACACTTGCACCCCCATGGTTGCTTGGGCTTGGGCTTGAGCTACAGGATTCCGGCCAACTCCGGCCGTCGCCGGCTACCACCCCATCATCTTCTCAAGGGCCGGCCACCTCCATTGGATTGGGGCCGAGCTCTTCTTCGTCGGTAACATCTCTGATGATTATTCCGGTAATCGTTCACGATTATTCCGGTAATCATTACGGTGACGATTACAACAACAACAACTAACATCACAACATCACCTTCATCATCACCTCCTTTTACATTACTCCACCAAAATCCATCTTCTTCACCAAAGAAACACCACCACCCCGAAATCACCTTTCCCTTCCTCTCTTCCTCTCTGTTGATTGCTGACGCGGATCTTCACCCCGCGTCTAGACAATTCCTTAACGCGATCCTCGCGTTCTTGTGTTATCACGACGCGAAGCTTATAACCGCGTCTGTATTCTTCTCGTCCCTAGCTTTAGCGCGAGTCTCAAATCCCGCGTTTGTGACATCTCCGCAACGCGTCTCCCGCGTCTGTGATTCCCGCGTCTGCTATTCTCGCGTCTGCTATTCTCGCGTCTGCTATTCCCGCGTCTCCATTCTCTCTCCTCATTGGTTAATTCTCTCTCCTCTCTCTCATTCTCTTTCTCTCTCTTGATTTTCTCCTCTCTCTATCACTTTCCCTTTAAACGCGTGGACGCGTTCATTTCCTGGATTCCGGAGATCGGGGATTTCACTGTGTTTTCTAAAGATTTAGGCGAGTGTTCTCGCTCTCCTTCTGATCTTTCTGCTTCGTCATATTGACTAATATTATATTATTTTACTTGCACACTTGCATGTATCATGCTATCACTTGACGCCCGCTTAACATTACATCTCAGGCATATGTCTCCTGATACTTGTTCCTTGTTATGACATGACTTATTACCTGTCACCTGCCTGATCACTTGTCATTGGCAGGTTGAGACCTGATACCTATTATGATTAACTCTCTACTCATGAATATCACATTACGGGAATGTAGAACTTGATCACTTGTTATGTACTCCAGTTATGCCTGTTATGAACTCCTGTTATGCTCGTTATGTATTCTTGTTATGACCAGTTTTGATCCTGCTCATTCCTGTAATCTGATAATTATGTTTAATAAGCCATAAAAAGGGATAACTTGTACAGGGAATGGGAGGAAGTGATGGATGCCGGTATGGTGCCTTGCTTATAGTAATGGAATACCAAAACTGACGATTCGTGTTAGGGGGATTTCAGGCCCTCAGGAGATGCATGTTAGGGGGATTTAAGGCCCCCAATGGCTGTGTCCCGGGCGGACGGGAACTACTATAAGTATGAGCTATCAGTTCTCCATCAGCTTCCAATAACCAATCTCGACTTGCTTATATATGGATGTATGTGTGTTGGGATGTACCCCAGGACACATACCTAGATATATGGGTCGGACGAGTAATAATAATAATATGCCACGATGATAACTTGTTATGTTGCTCTGTAAACTTGGTTATACCACTTGTCTCGTTATAATTGCTTTCATCGGGTTTTACATCGGAATTCTGGTTTATGAGCATTACTATGTTATACTTGCTCACATCCTGTTTTACCACCTGTGTTCTATTCTATCAGTTTCCTGCTCTTGTCGTATTATACTATATGTTTGCTTATCTATGCTCGCAACCTGGCTTTCGTATCACCACTCGCCTGAGGAGTTCTGACTCCTCTGGATCCTCATGTCCAGGTCTCGGAGCTTGGACCAAAGGGGATTCTTCTGAAAAGTCACCTAGAGGGGGGGGGTGAATAGGTGACGATGCTAATCTAGTGAACTAAATGCGGAATTTAAAAACTAATTGCAATTATAACAATGATGCACACACACAAGCAAGTATAAGATATAGCAATTTGCACAATACACAAAGTAAAGAGAGAGATAGGGAGAGAGTCAATGGATCAAGCGCAAACAACAAGATATGTTCCGAGGTTCGAGCACCCAGCTCTACATCCCCGCCTTCGACACACGAAGGATTTCCAATCCACTAGCTTGTCCACAAAGGACTCCCACAAAGGGAACCTCCACCGAGGATTTGGGGCAATCACAATATAAGGAGTACCCAACTCCTCTCCTTACAAACACAACCTCCTCTTGAGGCAAACTCCAACCCAACTAAAACCTCCTCCTTGAGGCAAGCACAACCCAATACAAAGATCACCTCACAATCTTGAGGGAAACAACCCAATAGCCAAACTTCCTCAACACAATGAGGGAAAGGCACAAAGCCAAGCTAAAGATAGGGTTTACAACTTAGTGGTTTCAAACAACAACCACAAAACAATCTCTTTTTCTCACACAAAATCCTATAGAAAAGATAGTAGATTTTAGCTCAAGTGTGGAGAAAACCAAGGGATTTGAAACCAGCAACTCAAAGAAAATCTTTGGGAAATAAATGAAACCAAGATAGAGAAGTTCGATTCAAAAGCTTTTCCCAAAACCCTTTTCTTTGATTTTTTAAACCCTAAAGAAAACACCAAAAAGATTGTTCAAATTAAGCTTAAAAACTTCTTTTTAATGCTGTAAAAACACCAGAGAGTATGTAAAAATTCGCACAAAAATTCTTAGAGAAAAACTCTTGCAAATGGGGTATTTATAGGCTAATCCAGAAAATAGCCGTTGGCTGTAATTTTTGCCAGAATTACCCTGACGGTCGACCGCCCGGTCGACCGCCCAACGGTCAATTTTTGACCCGTTGGCGCTAGCGGTCGACCGCCCGGTCGACCCAAACAAACAGAGAGCAAACCTGCTCTCAGTCGGTCGACCGGCCCGGTCGACCGGCTATAGGTGTAGCCAGCGTGCACATTTCTGTGCACGTCAGTCGACCCGTACGGTCGACGGTCTACAGGTGCGGTCGACCGTACCGGTCGACCGGTCAGCCTGGCAGACACCAAAACAGGTCAGAAATCTGGAGAAATAAATATCCAATAAATTCTTATAAACTACTAAAAATCCCCAAAAATAGTTTTGTCAAATTGCATTGATATATAAACATGTGATAAAAGTTTTGACTCAAATATCAAGCAATTAAAACTATTTTTATGTCTTTTCATTTTTACCAAAAACCAAACCTTGTATTTTCTAAAACTTGGATTCTTGAATGGAAAATACATTTTGTCCAAAACTCTTCCAAGTACAAAAACATGATATTAAACAACATTAAGGCATGATGCATATGGATAGAAATCCAATATACATGAAATAAATATATATCATAGTTTTTGTCATTAATTCAAAAATATGTTTTGTCATAAATACCAAAACATAAAACTCATGAAGTAGACTATCAAACTAAGATTGTTTAAGCAATAGAAGCATGCATGTATATAGAGCAAATCATATATACATTAAATCATGTAAACTTGTTTTGATCTATCTATTCATGAAAACCAAGATCGGTTAAACCTAAAACGAAAAACTGAAAACCAATATTCAAAACATGCAACGTGTGTGTTGTGAACTTGAGCTTATCATACTATTCTAATCTTTTCAATTAGGATCTAAACCCAAAACTAAACTATGGTACCGATGTCTTCTTGTAGAGCGCAATCTCCAAGCCGACTCGATCCAAAACTCTTTGATCCACCGAGCAAGTGCTATATATGATCTTTGACGCTTGGGCTCTTGAATCAACATGTGGGTAGCTTCCAAATCATCTTGTTGAAGCTAATCACTTACTAATAACTTGATTAAAGATCTGAAACTAAAATCACAAGATTATTAGTACACATAACTACATGAGTTAATCATCATCAAAACTAGAGTGGAAGGCCTTTGGGCCAACAATCTCCCCTTTTTGATGATGACAAAACTCATGGAGTTATATATGCATGGATTAAAGTAAAGCTTCAAAGAAGCTCCCCCTTAACTCATGCATAACAATAAAACATATAAGATATGCAATGAATGTTCTTAAACACATATATACCAATTAAAATAAAACATAAATAATGAAACATGCTCTTGATATCAATAAAACAATGATATTGAAACCAACATATTATTACTAATGAAAACCAACTAAAATATATACATAAATCAACCATGCATATAAACTACAAATTCTTCTCCCCCTTTTTGTCAATCATCAACAAAGGGGTAAAAACGAACATAATAAAACAAATACTTCTCCCCCTAAATCTTCAAAACAAAAGAAGCAATAAATTATTCCAAGGGGTAAAACTAAAGTCATATGATATCAATTGAAAATAACAAACTTTGAGAAATGCCAAATCCTATTTGAAATAAAACAAGGCATTGAAATAAAATAACATTTTATATCAAAATGAAAACATGTAATGTAAACTTGATACCAATAGATAATAAAAAATGATACCAAATTTAAGGAAACAAATAGCATCTTGATATCAAAAGAAGATATTTTTCATTATAAGCATATGATACCAATTACTTTAATATCATAAAGTTAGGGAGTGGGAAACAAAAACAATGGTAAACCAAATACCAATTGAAATATAAAATACGAGTTTTCTCCCCCTTTATGAAATACCAAAAGAAAATATGCATAGGCTTGAAATAAGATACCAATTGAAAATTAAATCAATTGAAACATGATATTCATTAAAAATTCAAGCTTAGCAATCTTAAAATTATGATAAAGCTTGTATATGGATACCAATTTAAAAACTCAAGCTTAACATAACCAAAATTTGTGCTTCAAGATATAGGGATATAATAAGCACAAATAAATCATCTATATATGTATGTAAGAAATAGATACCCATAGAAATTGATATTATATGAAGTGTAAGCATACATATATAAAACAAAACATATATGAGTACACAAAAGGATGTCAAGATTGGTACCAATTGAAAGAATTCAATGATACCAATTGAAACAAGAATAAGATCAAGTGTATGACTCATATCAACTACCACCCATTTCATGATCAAGTTTAAAATGATTTACACTATTAAGCATGCATGAGCATGATCTCCCATCCATCCGCCCATGAAGGTAGGGGTTTTCAAAAATAGATTTAGAAATATAGTATGTTTGAAAAATTCTACCAAATTGAAGAATACGAACTAGTTATATGAAAATTTGAAAACTAGCACGTAATCCTTCAAGATAAAATACAAAGATTTTTCATGAAACATGAAAATCACATGATCACTTAAACACTCAAAGTCCATATGGCACAAATTATACTCATGAAAATCAAATCATGAGAAAACATTAAAATAAGGTGAGTGTACAAGTGTTGTGAGAAACATATCATCATGAAAATGGATAATCAAGCTCGATCGAAATTCCTTTAAAATATGAACATATGAAAAACTAAATCTTCTTTACTAAAGGAAATTTCCTCAATGACACGAAAATCATCATAACAAATTAAACTCCAAGGCATATGTATGTTTTGACAAAACAAAAGTATACATACATATCCCTAAACACAATTGAGTCCAAAATATAGATTTGCATGAAAAGCAAATGACTCAAGGGGCATACATGTATATCTTAAGATTTGTCAAAATAGACATATACATGAAGTGAAAACACTTAATCATAGGAAAACACATCAAAAATAGGAATACATGTTTGAATGCATGAATCTTCAAAACTAGACTATACTAGAACATCTAATGGGTACAAATAGGCATCCAAGCACAAACATATATAAAGGTTTATTTGTGTCCCACTACATGTGCAAGTATAAATTCTAGTCTTAATGAAAACTAACATCTAAACAAGTAATCAAATCATTATGCATAAAACGAATCATAAATCAACAATATTCTAAAAATGATCATTAAGTAAATCCACATGCTATAAGAATCATAATATCAAAACAATTATGAAAACACAAATTATGTACTCATCTAAACAATGAAGATATCAAATTGCAATATATGTATAAACATACTAGTCACAACATGAGTCATCAAAACAAAACATCATAAACATTCATATGGTCATTATGCATATGCATGTGCATTAGATCTAGGGCATACATGTTAGTTTAAATAAGGTGAGAACACTTAAATATGGGTCCATATAAAACATGGGTGCTCAAGTAACTAAACATGTATAACACTATTCTAATAAGCATGGCATAGGCATAACATGACATGCTATAAATAGATGAACATTAAAAGCATGCAAAAAATGGGAGTTAGAGAATGATACCAAAACCGATGAAGGTGCATCTCTAGTTCTCCAAACCACGGTGGTCCTCCCACCTAATCTCCTTGAGAGTGAAGCATCCAAATGGTTCTCCTTTTAGCTTAGAATGCATCCACCTCAAGGCACCAACACTCTCACGTTATGCGAGAGCCTCCACCTACATCAAACATCAAAGAGGTGGATCTTGGTACCCATTTTCTTGTGGGTCCACGGGGGTTAGTATCTTTTCTCACCCAAACATAATTAGTTGCCAAATTTTCATTATAAATACGATCATAACAAAATCTAGCAAGGTGGCCTTTACGACCACAATGTGTACATGTGTACACGTGAGCATACATATGATGATGGTGATCATGAAAAGCATGTGTATGCCTAGATGGGTGTGCATGCATAGTTGGAGCTTGTTTCTTGCGAACCAAGGATTCCAAACGAGTGTGATTTAAAGCACATTGGCTCAAAGTGGACCCCAAACAATCAACACTTTTCTTCAAATTATTTATATCATTTTCAATGCTAGAAGATAAAGTGGAGTATGCTATAGGTGTGCAAGAAGTAGTAGCTACACTAGCATGGCAAACATAAATATCAATATCATTTTGCAAAGATTTATTTTTATTCAAAACCAAATCCAATTCTTTTGTAATTGCATCAATATCATTTTTCAAAGTGAGATTTTCTTTAAAAGTAAAATCCAATTTTGAAGATAAAATCTCATTGTGCTTTACAACATCATCACAATCATTTTTGTTTTTCAAAATTCATTTTCCTTTAAAGCAAGTTCGAGTTGAGATTTAAGTGAGTCACATTCACTTGCAATCTCTTCCTTCTCTTGCAACATCAATTCAAAATTAGAGCATAAATCCTTTAATTCATTTTTCAAAACAAGATTATCATCTTTCAACAAATCATGTTCTTCTAACAAATTCTCAAGCTTTCAAACAAGTTCCATATTCAAAGTTTGAACTTCAAAACATCCATGACAATAGGAACTAGAGCTATCATCTATTTGAGAATCCGATTGTACCTCAAGGGAGTTCTTCCCTTGGACCATGAGGCATTGCTCTTCGGACTTTTCTCTCTTAGATCTCCTCATCTTGTTGATAATCCTTGGAAGCTCGGGAGAAGTCAAGATGCTCCAAACTGCAAAAGCCGAATCCTAACGATCAAAAACATGTAATAAATGTTCATTTAGAGATGCTCTAAGTGCCCTAAGTGCTAATGCATTGGCCTTCTTATGCTTGCTACTATTTGGGAGGGATTCTATGGTAATGGCTTGATAGACTAGATGTCCTAGGTCTTTTAAATGTTTAGTCATATTAGCCTTCCAAGTATCAAGTCTAAAATGATCAAACATAGGAGGGCTAGCCATAAGTGCAAACTAAATGTGTGCAAATGAAAATGCAAATGAAGATTAGCAAACCAAGATCTCACTCCTAGGTGGTTAAACCTAAATATCAGGAGTGCTAGCTCTGATACCAATTGAAAAGTCACCTAGAGGGGGGGTGAATAGGTGACGATGCTAATCTAGTGAACTAAATGCGGAATTTAAAAACTAATTGCAATTACAACAATGATGCACACACACAAGCAAGTATAAGATATAGCAATTTGCACAATACACAAAGTAAAGAGAGAGATAGGGAGAGAGTCAATGGATCAAGCGCAAACAACAAGATATGTTCCGAGGTTCGAGCACCCAGCTCTACATCCCCGCCTTCGACACACGAAGGATTTCCAATCCACTAGCTTGTCCACAAAGGACTCCCACAAAGGGAACCTCCACCGAGGATTTGGGGCAATCACAATACAAGGAGTACCCAACTCCTCTCCTTACAAACACAACCTCCTCTTGAGGCAAACTCCAACCCAACTAAAACCTCCTCCTTGAGGCAAGCACAACCCAATACAAAGATCACCTCACAATCTTGAGGGAAACAACCCAATAGCCAAACTTCCTCAACACAATGAGGGAAAGGCACAAAGCCAAGCTAAAGATAGGGTTTACAACTTAGTGGTTTCAAACAACAACCACAAAACAATCTCTTTTTCCCACACAAAATCCTATAGAAAAGATAGTAGATTTTAGCTCAAGTGTGGAGAAAACCAAAGGATTTGAAACCAGCAACTCAAAGAAAATCTTTGGGAAATAAATGAAACCAAGATAGAGAAGTTCAATTCAAAAGCTTTTCCCAAAACCCTTTTCTTTGATTTTTCAAACCCTAAAGAAAACACCAAAAAGATTGTTCAAATTAAGCTTAAAAACTTCTTTTTAATGCTGTAAAAACACCAGAGAGTATGTAAAAATTCGCACAAAAATTCTTAGAGAAAAACTCTTGCAAATGGGGTATTTGTAGGCTAATCCAGAAAATAGTCGTTGGCTGTAATTTTTGCCAGAATTACCCTGACGGTCGACCGCCCGGTCGACCGCCCAACGGTCAATTTTGACCCGTTGGCACTAGCGGTCGACCGCCCGGTCGACCCAAACAAACAGAGAGCAAACCTGCTCTCAGTCGGTCGACCGGCCCGGTCGACCGGCTATAGGTGTAGCCAGCGTGCACGTTTCTGTGCACGTCGGTCGACCCGTACGGTCGACCGTCTACAGGTGCAGTCGACCGTACCGGTCGACCGGTCAGCCTGGCAGACACCAAAACAGGTCAGAAATCTGGGGAAATAAATATCCAATAAATTCTTATAAACTACTAAAAATCCCCAAAAATAGTTTTGTCAAATTGCATTGATATATAAACATGTGATAAAAGTTTTGACTCAAATATCAAGCAATTAAAACTATTTTTATGTCTTTTCATTTTTACCAAAAACCAAACCTTGTATTTTCTAAAACTTGGATTCTTGAATGAAAAATACATTTTGTCCAAAACTCTTCCAAGTACAAAAACATGATATTAAACAACATTAAGGCATGATGCATATGGATAGAAATCCAATATATATGAAATAAATATATATCATAGTTTTTGTCATTAATTCAAAAATATGTTTTGTCATAAATACCAAAACATAAAACTCATGAAGTAGACTATCAAACTAAGTTTGTTTAAGCAATAGAAGCATGCATGTATATAGGACAAATCATATATACATTAAACCATGTAAACTTGTTTTGATCTATCTATTCATGAAAACCAAGATCGGTTAAACCTAAAACGAAAAACCGAAAACCAATATTCAAAACATGAAACGTGTGTGTTGTGAACTTGAGCTTATCATACTATTCTAATCTTTACAATTAGGATCTAAACCCAAAACTAAACTATGGTACCGATGTCTTCTTGTAGAGCGCAATCTCCAAGCCGACTCGATCCAAAACTCTTTGATCCACCGAGCAAGTGCTATATATGATCTTTGACGCTTGGGCTCTTGAATCAACATGTGGGTAGCTTCCAGATCATCTTGTTGAAGCTAATCACTTACTAATAACTTGATTAAAGATCTGAAACTAAAATCACAAGATTATTAGTACACATAACTACATGAGTTAATCATCATCAAAACTAGAGTGGAAGGCCTTTGGGCCAACATCTTCCTGTTGAGGACCAAGCTTACTTTTGCGGAGCAGACAGACCAGCCGTAGATCCAGTCCCATCCTTGCTCCCCCTTGTTGGCTCGCGGCTTCTCCAGTTATTTCGTGAGCGCCCTTTTGTACTGTTCATATATGTACATTCTCTTTGTATCCTCGCATTTGCGCCTAACAGGTGATGTAATATTATTGTAATATTTATCACCTCTGGTGATAACTTTGTAATTGTACTCATATGTTGGAATGTATAATGCACCACATGCTTCCGTACTCTGATTCTTGCCTGTACTGATGCTTAGCGTATATACGTGAGGGTGTTTCTGACCTACGTATATACGTCGCAGTGACGTCCCCGTACCCGCAGGATCGGGGCGTTACAAACTCGAACTGTCTGAAGCACTCCTGGAAAAGATGGAGGCATTGAAGAAGGTGATGGAAAATGTTTCGGGATTGCACGACGTTATCCTTGAGAGACAATTAGCGATCGATTCGCTTCGGTTACGGGAGGCACACAAAAATTGAAGCAAAACTTGAGCTCAGGGCTAATGTTCGACCATTGGAGCTGAGTATACAGCGTCCCGAGCGTGAGGTTGAGGATTTGCGAGCAGAAGTGGTGTGATTGAATGATTGCCACCATGAGTCCTACCAAGAAGCTCATGATTTGTACTTTGAATTGAGCAGGAGTCGCTTTTCGGGTCGAACCGGGCAAGGGTCGAGTGAGAGGCATAGGTAGTAGCCAACTTATTGGCACTTGTACCCCTTTTGTAACAATGTATGCGTAGTAAACATATAATGATTCCTTCATATTTGTGTCTTGCTTTTTCTGTGTGTTAGTACAACTCGCTGCATTTGTCTGATTGTGTTCGACCCAAGGGAGTGAGAATTAGGACACGGAGTCGACAATTGTCAGAGTGACTTGATAGTTGTCAAAGATTACCCCCTGGGTGATTCATTCTAATGAGCCTTTGCATAGCCTTTTAGTTCTCAGGGCGAAAATCTGATGTAGGTTAGGCGTAACCGTTAAGGTGAGAACCTGATATAGGTTGTCAGAGTCATCAAGATGACTTTTATCTTTCAAGAGAGTCTCAGTGTAGGCTTGCCGTAGAATGAGACCTGATATATGCTGTAGGAGTAATTCGTCAGGATGAGGACCCAATATATGCTGTCAGGGCCATCAGGAGGACTTTCATCTTTCAAGAGAGTATCCGTGTAGGCTTAGCAATCAAGGTGAGAACCCGACATAGGCTGTATGAGTAACCGTCAGGAGTGCTTCTATCTTTCAGGAGAGCCTCCGTGTAGGTCTTATCTGTCAGGGTGAAGACCCGATGTAGGCTGTATGAGTGACCGTCAAAAGCGCTTTCGTCTTTCAGGAGAGCCTTCGTGTAGGTCCTAACTGTCAGAGTGAGGACCCGATATATGCTGTTTGAGTGACCGTCAGGAGCATTTTTGTCTTTCAAGAGAGCATTTGTGTAGGTCATAGTCGTTAGGGTGAAGATCCGATATAGACTGTATGAGTGACCGTCAAGAGTGCTTCTGTCTTTTATTAGAGCCTCTGTGCAGGTTTTAGCTGTCAAGGTGAGGACCCGATATAGGCTATATAAGTGACCGTCATGAGCTTCTGTCTTTCAGGAGAGCCTCCGTGAAGGACTTAACTATCACGATGAAGACCCAATATAGACTATATGATTAACCATTAGTAGCGCTTTCATCTTTCAGAAGAGCCTCCATGGAGGTCCTAGCCGTTAGAGTGAAGACCTGATATAGGTTTTATCCGTAACCGTCGGGAGCGCTTCCGTCTTTGAGGAGAGCCTCTGTGCATGTAACGCCCCGATCCTGCGGGTACGGAGACGTTACTGCAACGTATATACGCAGGTCCGAAATACCCTCACGTATATACGCTAAGCATCAGTACAGGCAAGAATCAGAGTACGGAAGCAAGTGGTGCATTATACATTCCAACACATGAGTACAATTACAAAGTTATCAACAGAGGTGATCCAATATTACATGAATATTACATCACTGATATGCGCAATTGCGAGATTACAAAGATATGTACATGTATGAACAGTACAAAGACAGGCTCAGAGTCATAACAAGAAAACTCTAGAGCCGCACATGGGGGGCCTGGAAGGATGGGGCTCTGGACGGTCTGCTGGAGATCCACGCTACCACTGCGCTACTCTGATCAGCAACTGAGAGAATCTACAAGTTCCAAGCTCTGACATGCTCCAAGTTCTAGGACCTGGACATGAGAATCCAGAGGAGTCAGAACTCCCCAGGCGAGTGGTGAGGCAAAGCCAGATGGCGTGCAAGGATAAGCACATGTGTATCGATAAAACCGAATCATAAATAAGCATTAAAAACCGTGTCGTGAGCATAAGCATGTATAGGCAGGTAGATATATAACAAGTGATATCAAGCAGGAAGTACTCATGGCATGGTAAGATAGGAGCAGTAGACTGATGGAATGGAACATGAGTAATAATACAGAGTATGAGTAGCTAATATGATAATAATCATAAAACTGAAAATCCGATGTAAAATCCGATGAAAGCATTCGTGGCAAATCACACAACGGTCATAACAGGAATACATAACAGGCATAACATAAATCATAACAAGCATAACGGGAGTTCATAACAGGCATAACAGGATACATAGTTGGCATCTTTTATTATTATTACTCGTCTGACCCATATATCTAGGTATGTGTCCTGGTGTACATCCCAACACACATACATCCATATATAAGCAAGCCGAGGTTCGTTACTTGAAGCTGATGAAGAACTGATAGCTCATACTTATAATAGTTCCCGTCCGCCCGGGACACAGCCATTTGGGGGCCTGAAATCCCCCTAACACGCATCTTCTGGGGGCCTGAAATCCCCCTAACACGAATCGTCAGTTTTGGTATTCCACTACTATAAGCAAGGCACCATACCGGCATTCATCACTTCCTCCCATTCCCCGTGCAAGTTATCCTTTATAAAGAGTAGGAACATAACTGGTCATAACAAGAGATCAGGTACAGGCAGGAGATGGCCCTACAGATTCAAGAGGTGGCCTCCACAGATTCAAGAGGTGGCCCCCACCACGTGTGTGGTGTGGCACTTTGTTCCATGTGGCACTTTGCTCTGAGGGAAATGGATTCTAGAGGTGGCCCCCACAGATTCAAGAGGTGCCCCCACCACTAGTGTGGTGTGGCACTTTGCTCCGTGTGGCACTTAGTTCCATTCAGGATTCGCCGGGAACTGGTGGTATAACATGAGTCAGTGTCAAGTAGTAGCATGACGGGTATCAGATGTTAACACATCATTTGTCAGGTGATACAAATAGGTGTTAATTAGTAGCATGTAAATGACAAGCATGAAGCAATGGTATGGCAAGTATTAACATATCAGGAAATACATGGCATGATGATAGAGTAGTAGCTGAGTATAACCAAGCGGAGCTAAGCGAGCTGGAAGTACAGACAGCAAACAGTATTTAACACTGGAGCGTCTGGTAAGGTTACCGGGACAACTCGGCTTAAAGTGCGAGTAAGAAATCCGGCAGCATCCCGCCTAGACGAATCTAGTGATAAAGTGCTGAGCGCTGATCATGATAACCAGGCGGAGCTAAGAGACCTGACGGTCCCAATCACTTCCTTTCGAGATAGTGAGAGACCGGAGGCTGAAGGACGGAGAGACCTGACGGTCCCAATCACTTCCCTTTCGAGATAGTGAGAGACCGGAGGCTGAAGGCCGAGGGACCAAGAACGCTCAGGGTTTAAGCGCACTCTCGGTGGCTACCAGCCATCCCAGGAGTGGGCAGAAACCCAGAGTTCAACGACCACGAAGGGTCGGCCACGCATAGTATAAAGCAGTAAAATGCATATAAACATGGAATAAAATACATGTCGACCCGACAAGGTGGGGAAACCCAAATGGAGGCGAGAGCGAGGACACTCGCCTAAATCTCTGGAATAGCTGAAAACTCTGAAATCCATGGAACTCGCGTACGCGCCATAAATATAATAAGTGAAGAGGAGAGAGAAAGAGTTAGAGAGAGAAAGAGAGAGGAAAACTAGAGAGAGAAGTATATGGAAGGAGAGAGTGCATAGGGAGACGCGGGTTTTGAGAGTGAGACGCGGGAGTCGCAGATGCGGGAGTCACAGACGCGGGAATCGCGTCGCAAAGGTGCCACAAACGCGGGGTTCGAGACCCACGTTCAAGTTAGGACGCGAGAAGAACGCAGACGCGAGCATAAACTCCGCGCCGCGTTAAAACAAGAGGAACACGGACGTGGGCATAAGCTCTGCGTCATGTTGACACGAGAAGGATACAGACGCGGGCCTGGACTCCGCGTTGCGTTGATGAAGGCCGCGTTTAAACAGATGCCAAGAACGCGAAGATCCGCGTTAAGGCGTTGCCTGGACGCGGTGGTGAGATCCGCGTCAGCAATATACAGAGAGGAGAAGGGAGAGAGAAAGGGAAAGGTGCTTGCTTTGGTGGTGGTGTTATTTGGTGGAGGAGTTGGATTTTGATGGAGTAATGAAAAGGAGGTGATGATGAAGGTGATGTTGGAGGTTTAAGTAGTGGAGATGGAGGTGGTATTGTGATGGGGAAAGTGATGGTGGAAGTGAAGATGGTGGTGGAAAATAGTAGAGGTGATGGTGATGTTAGTTGTTGTCGTTGTAATCGTCACCGTAATGATTACCGGAATAATCGCGAACGATTACCGGAATAATCATCGGAGATATTACCGACGAAGAAGAGCTCGGCCCCAATCCAAAGGAGGTGGCCGGCTCTTGATGTGGTGATGGGGTGGTGGTTTTGTGGAGGGTTTTGATGGTGGTGGTATTTTTGGAGAAGGTAAAGGAGAATGTGAAGGCTTTGGTAGAGTTGTTGAAGTTGTGGTGCTTTAAATGGAGATGGAGGAGGAAGAAGATGAAGGTAGAAAGTTGGAGAAGTTGTAGTAGTTGTTGTTGTGGTGGAGATGAAGGAGGAGTTGGTGGTGGTTAAGGTGTTGGTGAAGAGAAAATGAAGTTGAAAGGAGAAGGAAAGGTTTATATAGGATTTGGAATTGTGAAGGAGATGAAAAAATGTTTTAGGGAGGGGGTTTTTTGTAAAATGGAGAGGTGAGGTGTCTCTTCCTTCTCTCTTGGCCGGCCATGGTGATGGGAGAGGGGTTTGAGATATTTTGGAGAAGATATTTTTGGTGTTAGATATTTTGGAGAAGATATTTTTGGTGGAAGAATGGAGAAGTTTGGAGAATTTGGTGGAAAGAAAAGGAAGGAAAGAAAATGGAAAAAAGAAAAGAAAATGGAAAAAGGGAAGATATTTCTTGGAAGAAAAAGTGGAAATAATTAGAGTGGCGGATTCCCGGGATTCAGTTGCGGATGCGGAAAACTTTCGGAAAAATACCGAAATCGTCCGAAAATCAAGTATCTCGGAACTACCCGCAAAAATTCTCAAAAATTAAGAATATTATTTTAAAAATCAAGGTGAAATTCATTTCAAGAAATCTTTTATAGGTTTTAAATTAAAAATCCTGGAATCTACCGCCAATATCGGTCGACACCAAATCTGGCAGAAATCTGATAAATTCTTAAAATACCCAAAAAAATGAATTAAGATAGTAAATATTATTCTAAGAAAATATGTGAAAGCGGTTTCTCAAAATTTGACTCCATTTGTAAATTAAAAATCTAGGAATAAACCAGCGGCACCGATTAATCCCGATTTTAGGGTGTTTATAAAAATAATTCAGAAAAAATCTGAAAAATCATAAAAAATCTAAAATATTGGGAAACAGTGTTTGAAACTAAAATGAGCAAATTTAGATTACCAGAAAGACTAAATCAACGAAATTGAAAAATACGATCGAAAAATCTGAATACGCAACTAAGTACGTATTCCGGGAGCGGGGTGTTACAATCCATTCACCTTACAAAAAATTGCGTCCTCGCAATTTCGATAAGGGGTAAATTGAACACAAAGAGGACAAGGACGGGAATTATATCAATTAAGATATGAAGCACTATCGGTAGGGCTCTCAAGTCGACTGAACAGTAATCAGAATATAGATATCTTCTGCACCTCTGGCTGTATCGTTGCTTTGCAATAGAATTCCAGTTGTACTGCATACTTGATAGCCCTCCGAGAATAAGCCAGAATACTGAAGATAAAGGAAACCCTGATAGTCCTGAGCATAATAAAGAAGACCGATAATTGAGAATTTCGAATACCAGGCATCAATCACTCTAAAAGATATAACCGAGAATGTAGAATATCTGTAGAATATCCGTAGAGAATTCCGACTATTGACTTCTGAAAGATAACCCGATTAGGATCAATCCTGAGAATACCCGAGCACCTTAGAGTCAGCCGAAGAGATCATATAATAACTTCACTCAGAACCAGCCACTACCTCTCTAGTATATCCACATCTTAAGTTGGTATAAAGGCTTCGAAAAACCAAAACAGGGGAAAGATGGAAGAGATTAAGAATCAAAGGAAAGATGATCAAGAAAGAATAGATAACTCTGTACTTGTAGTTGGACTGTATAACCAGGACTCATGCATTCCAGTTGCAAATCTCTTTACCATTAATTTGCCGTCTGGACGTACTGAGGATGCGAGAGCCTAGGCTCTGATACCATCCTGTAACGCCCCGATCCTGCGGGTACGGAGACGTTACTGCAACGTATATACGCAGGTCCGAAATACCCTCACGTATATACGCTAAGCATCAGTACAGGCAAGAATCAGAGTACGGAAGCAAGTGGTGCATTATACATTCCAACACATGAGTACAATTACAAAGTTATCACCAGAGGTGATCCAATATTACATGAATATTACATCACTGATATGCGCAATTGCGAGAATACAAAGAGATGTACATGTATGAACAGTACAAAGACAGGCTCAGAGTCATAACAAGAAAACTCTAGAGCCGCACATGGGGGGCCTGGAAGAATGGGCTCTGGACGGTCTGCTGGAGATCCACGCTACCACTGCGCTACTCTGATCAGCAACTGAGAGAATCTACAAGTTCCAAGCTCTGACATGCTCCAAGTTCCAGGACCTGGACATGAGAATCCAGAGGAGTCAGAACTCCCCAGGCGACTGGTGAGGCAAAAGCCAGATGGCATGCAAGGATAAGCACATGTGTATCGATAAAACCGAATCATAAATAAGCATTGAAAACCGTATCGTGAGCATAAGCATGTATAGGCAGGTAGATATATAACAAGTGATATCAAGCAGGAAGTACTCATGGCATGGTAAGATAGGAGCAGTAGACTGATGTTATGGAACATGGGTAATAATACAGAGTATGAGTAGCTAATATGATAATAATCATAAAACCGAAAATCCGATGTAAAATCCGATGAAAGCATTCGTGGCAAATCACACAACGGTCATAAAAGGAATACATAACAGGCATAACATAAATCATAACAAGCATAACGGGAGTTCATAATAGGCATAATAGGATACATAGTTGGCATCTTTTATTATTATTACTCATCTGACCCATATATCTAGGTATGTGTCCTGGTGTACATCCCAACAAACATACATCCATATATAAGCAAGCCGAGGTTCGTTACTGGAAGCTGATGAAGAACTGATAGCTCATACTTATAATAGTTCCCGTCCGCCCGGGACACAGCCATTTGGGGGCCTGAAATCCCCCTAACACGCATCTTCTGGGGCCTGAAATCCCCCTAACACGAATCGTCAGTTTTGGTATTCCACTACTATAAGCAAGGTACCATACTGGCATTCATCACTTCCTCCCATTCCCCGTGCAAGTTATCCTTTATAAAGAGTAGGAACATAACTGGTCATAACAAGAGATCAGGTACAGGCAGGAGATGGCCCTACAGATTCAAGAGGTGGCCCCCACAGATTCAAGAGGTGGCCCCCACCACGTGTGTGGTGTGGCACTTTGTTCCATGTGGCACTTTGCTCTGAGGAAATGGATTCTAGAGGTGGCCCCCACAGATTCAAGAGGTGGCCCTCACCACTTGTGTGGTGTGGCACTTTGCTCCGTGTGGCACTTAGTTCCATTCAGGATTCGCCGGGAACTGGTGGTATAACATGAGTCAGTGTCAAGTAGTAGCATGACGGGTATCAGATGTTAACACATCATTTGTCAGGTGATACAAACAGGTGTTAATTAGTAGCATGTAAATGACAAGCATGAAGCAATGGTATGGCAAGTATTAACATATCAGGAAATACATGGCATGATGATAGAGTAGTAGCTGAGCATAACCAAGCGGAGTTAAGCGAGCTGGAAGTACAGACAGCAAACAGTATTTAACACTGGAGCGTCTGGCAAGGTTACCGGGACAACTTGGCTTAAAGTGCGAGTAAGAAATCCGGCAGCATCCCGCCTAGACGAATCTAGTGGTAAAGTGCTGAGCGCTGATCATGATAACCAGGCGGAGCTGAGAGACCTGACGGTCCCAATCACTTCCTTTCGAGATAGTGAGAGACCGGAGGCTGAAGGACGGAGAGACCTGACGGTCCCAATCACTTCCCTTTCGAGATAGTGAGAGACCGGAGGCTGAAGGCTGAGGGACCAAGAACGCTCAGGGTTTAAGCGCACTCTTGGTGGCTACCAGCCATCCCAGGAGTGGGCAGAAACCAAGAGTTCAACGACCACGAAGGGTCGGCCACGCATAGTATAAAGCAGTAAAATGCATATAAACATGGAATAAAATACATGTCGACCCGACAAGGTGGGGAAACCCAAATGGAGGCGAGAGCGAGGACACTCGCCTAAATCTCTGGAATAGCTGAAAACTCTGAAATCCATGGAACTCGCGTACGCGCCATAAATATAATTGAAAGTACACCTAGAGGGGGGGTGAATAGGTGAAAGTGCTAATCTAGTGAACTTAATGCAAACTAAGTGTGCTAAATGCGGAAGCTAAAACAATCTTACAAGAACACTTAGTACAATCCAACAAGTGTTGCCGAATTCCCCTTGCGAGGCTCTGGACAAGCACCTCTTGATTCCCCTTGAATGGGTTGAGGTTGCTATATGAAGCTCTTGTTGGATGAGTATAAGTGTTGCACACACACAAGCAATCCAAGCATATACAATATATAACAATATGAATAATATGCAAGGTGCAAATGCAAGCAAGTATGAATATGCTCAATCCCACGCAAATATATATGATGCAATGAATGAATGATGCTTGCACAAATATAAGAGAGTAGAGTTGAGAGTAATTGGATCAATCGCAAACACACAAATTTGTTTCGAGGTTCGAGCCCCTAGCTCTACTTCCCCGCCTACACCACCGTGTAGGATTTCTAATCCACTATAGGAGCCCCTAACTCCTCTCTCAACTTACAATGCCACCGAGGCAATACAACACACAATCCACCTCTACCGAAGAGGGATACGGCCCGTAGCCAACCACAACAAATGCCTCTCCTTAAGAGGCTCACAAACCAATCACCCGATCACCTCTACCGAAGAGGGATTCACAAATAAAAGGGTGTTTACAACTCAAGAGGTTTACAACAACAACCTCAAACACTTCTCTTTTCTTTCTCTTTTCTTCTCTTTTTCTTTTCCACAAAAACAAAGATCCTAATAGTTTAGGATAGAAGATAGCTCAAGTGTGGAAACTATGTGTTTTTGGAAAACAAGCAACAAAGAAAACACTTGGGAAATTCTTGTAAAAGATGGAGAATGAAACCAATACAAATATCCCAAATTCCTATTTCTTTGATTTTTCCAAAAACCCAAAACAATAAAGATTAGAAGTTTAAAGCACAAAAACTATTTTGAAAACTCTTTAAAAACACTTCAGAAACTGCAATTTTTCCCTTATAAAAACCTTGGCCAAAATCCCAAATGAATGGGGTTTATATAGGCCAAAACAGAAAACTAGCCGTTAGGCTGATGTGGCATTTTTGACAGCCACCGGTCGACCGGCCCGGTCGACCGCCAACGGTCGAAATTATGACCGTTGGGAGATTCGGTCGACTGCCAGTCGACCGACCAACAGAAGGAAACACAGTTTCCTTCTATCGGTCGACCGACCCAGTCGACCGACAAGATACAGAGAGCAGACTCTCTATATCGGTCGACTGGGTCCATGTCCCGGTCGACCGACGGACATGCACAGCCTGTGCATGTCCCGGCAGAGCAGCCGGTCGACTGCCGGTCGACCGGTCTGCCTGGAAGACTGTTTTTCTGGGCAGATTTTGAGATAGAAAATTTTGTAAAAAATATTTTAACACTTGTAAAAATTCCACAAAAATATGTTTTATCATTTTACTTGATAACTAAACTTGTGATAAAAATTTCAAGACATATATCAAACATATCAATTCATTTTTGTGTCTTGCCAATTTTATCAAAAATAAAACTTGTATTTTTATCAAACTAGATTTTTCCAAAACATGAATAAGAATGTCAAAATAAGTTTGTCTATAAGATAAGCATGTATGTATAACTAGAAAACATCTACTATACATATTAATCATGAAAACTTGTTTTGATCAAACTATTCATGAAATCAATATCAAAAACCAAACCATGTGTATTTGTGCACTTGAGCATATCAACTAAACTAAGCTTTAACAAATGGATCTAAAACTCAAAACTAAACCTATGGATACCTAAGTCTTCTTGACGATCTTCATCTTCAAGTAGACTAGCTCCCAAACGCGATCCACCGAGTGCAAAGGTATGATCTTTAAGCTTTGGCACCGGAATCACCATGATAAGCTTCCAAACATCTTGTTGAAGCTAATCACCAACACTAATAACCTGCTAATGATCTGAAACTTAGAAACACAAGAATATTAGTAAATATAACTACATGAGTTGATCATCATCAAAACTAGAGTGGAAGGCCTTTGGGCCAACAATCTCCCCTTTTTGATGATGACAAAACTCATGGAGTTATATATGCATGGATTAAAGTTAAGCTTCAAAGAAGCTCCCCCTCAACTCATGCATAAACAAATAAACAATAATATGCAATGCATGACAATGCATATAAACATGGTACTCTAGATATCAATGGAATATTCAACATACAATATGTTCTAGATACCAATTAAGCAAAGAAGACATGCATATATTATAAACAAAAACACAAATTCTTCTCCCCCTTTTTGTCAATCATCAACAAAGGGGTAAGAGCAAAATCAAAACATATTCTTAAAACAAAATTGTTCTTAATTCTTAAAACAAATACATGCATACAAAGACATGCATATAAGCTACAAAAATCTTCTCCCCCTTTTTGTCCTAATCAAGGAACCAATAAAGGGTTAAAAAAAAACATAAAAACAAATTTTCTCCCCCTTTTTGTCAAAAACAAAAAGATCAAGAAGGGGTAATCCAAAACAAATATGATACCAATTCAAGATATGACAATAAGGTGCATATTGATACCAAATGAAATAAACAAAGATGAATAAATGTTATATGCTATATATATTCATGAAGAGGAAGACGCTAAGTTAGCTTCCCTACACATATGCATTACATGAAGGAGCCCTAATTCACATAACACACATTATGTAATGAATAAGAGGAGATGTGAAGCTCCCCCTACACACGTGTACCATATAAAGAAAAGATGTTAAGCTTTTCAATACACAATACACTCAACATGAATTTATATACATATAGGCAATGTAAATCAAAAGTATATCTATTTTTCTTAAACAAAATCTTGAGATACCAATTAACAATACTCAACATAAACATCTTGATATCTTTAAGAGAAATATGTTCTTTTAACCATATGATACCAATTGAAAGTAATTGAAAGTAATTTTAACATAAAGCAAGGGAGTGGGAATCAAATACCAATTGAAAGACAACATCAAATTTTCTCCCCCTTTATGAAATACCAACTAAACATATGCATAAGCTTATTTTAAGATACAAATTGAAAACAATCAATCATTAGAAATTTTCAAGCTTAGCATTAAGATGTATATGTATGAAAGTAATAGATACCAATTGAAATTGATACCATAGGATAGAAAGCATACATACATACATAAAACATATATGAGTATACAAGAAGGATCAAAAATTGATACCAATTGAAATATGTTCAAAGATACCAATTTAAAGAATAAGGTCAAGTGTATCTCATATTATCATAATAAGGAATACGAACAAGTTAAATGAAAAGTTTTGTTAACTAGTACGAAATCCTTCAAGCAAGGAATAAATACAAGTCATTTTTCATAAAAATGAAATCCACATGATAATCAACACTCTATTCAATTAAGTATGAAAAGGTCTCATGAAAACAAAGCATGACCAATTAATAGGTGTGAGTGTACAAGTAAAGTGTGGAGATCACAATCATGAAAAATTGTTCAATTAAGTTCAAGTATTCCTTAAAACAAGAAATCATCAAATATTTAATCTTCTAGATATATGTATGTCTAATACAAGCTAAAGTATACATACATGTCCAAAATACAAACGAGTCCACAAGTATATATGCATGAAGGCACGTGGCTCAAAAGGATGTATATGTATAAGATTAGTTTGAACTAGGTAGACATATACATGAAGTCAAATATAAACACATGAAAAACATGAAAATCTCAATTTTCATTTAAAATCAAATTCATTTCAAGGTATATGTATGATTTGTCAAACAATAAGTATACATACATATCCCTAAACACAATTGAGTCCATAATAGATATTTGCATGAGGGGCAAATGACTCAAGGGGTATACATGTATATCTTAATGTTTGGCAAGTTAAACATATACATGAAGTAAAAACTCATAATCATAAGATAAATACAAAAATTGAATACAAGTTTAAAAATGTACGAATCATCAAAACTAGACTATATTCACACATCTAATGGGAACAACCAAGCATTCAATCCAAAATATATATAGATTTGTTTGTAGCCCATTCTATGTGCAAGTATAAATCCTAGTCTTAATGAGAACTAACATCTAAACATGTAATCAAATCATTAAGTACAATACAAACACGAATATCATTTTGCTAAAACAAAACACGTAAATTCATCAAAATTCTTTATTTTGTGAACCAACTTCTAGGTATATGTATGATCCATCCAAATCTAACGATATACATACATATCCCAACTATAAACGAGTCTATTAAAAATATTTGCATTGAAGGCAAAGGACTCATGGGTATACATGTATATTTATTAGGTTTGAATTTAAAATACATATACATGAAGTAGAATCATAAAAATAGGTATGACAAGTATAAACAAAGAAATCATCAAAACTAGCCTATACTTGTGCACATAGTGGGTGCAAATGAGCATGAAGAGCAAAACATATATAAGTCAATTTGTTCTCACTAAGTGTACATGTATACACGCAAGTTTTGATAAGATCTACATTTAAACATGTATATACCACAAGAAGCACAAAACACATATAAAACATCATGATACAACTAAAACATGAATCAAACGTTCAAATGATCAATATGTATATGCATATGCATAAGATCTAGGATATACATATTAGATCAAAAATGAGATCACACAAATATAAATCTATATTGAGCATGGGTGTCTCTAAACAACTAAGCATGTATATCACTAATCAAATGAACATGATATAACATAGTGAACATTAAACAATGACATGCTATAACACAAATGATATGAACATGTAATCAATGAACAATTAAAACATGTTATAATCATAAATAGGGAGTTAGGAATTGTTACCAAAAGCCTAGAAGGCAACCTTCCTTGTCTCCTAAACATGGTGGTCCTTTCCACCAAATCATCCCTTGAAAGTGATGCATCCAATTGATTTCCTTTAAGTACGGAACGCATCCACTCCAAGGTGCCATCACTCTCACGTCATGTGAGAGTCCACACCTACATCAAAAATTGGAGGGGTGGTCTTTGGTACCCATTGTCTTTTGGGTCCATGGGAGTTAGTCTCATCTCTAACCCAAACAAATTTCTTTTTATTTGCTAAATTATTGACATGTAATCTATCAAGGCAAAATTTAGCAAGATGGCCTTTTCGACCACAATGTGTACAAGTGTACACATGAGCATACGTGTGATGGTGTCCGTGAGGAGCATGTGTATGCCTTGGAAGGTGTGCATGCATAAAAGATGGAACTTGTTTCTTTCGAAGCAAAGTTTCCAATCGTGTATGGTTCATGGCACATTGGCTCATAGTGGAGCCCAAACAATCTACCTTCTTCTTAAGCATACAAATATCATCATTAATCTTAGAAGAAGAGGTACATGCATTAGGTAGTCTAGATGATGAGGCTACACTAGCATGGCAAACATGAGAAGACATATCATTTTTCAAAGAATTATTTTTACTTAAACAAATTTCTAATTCTTTTGAAATGAACACAATTTCTCTTTTCAAAGAATCATTTTCTTTTAAAACAAATTCTACCTTTGAAGATAAAATATCATTATTTTTTAAAACCTCATTGCAATCATTTTTAGATTTTAAAAGGTTATTTTCTTTAAGTGCAAGTTCTAATTGAGATCTCAATGAATCCCTTTCATTATAGACCTCAACCTTCTCTTGCAAAACAATATCAAGTCTAGCAATCAAATTTTTGTTTTCATTATTAATGCCTAGACTTTTCTTTTTCAAAATCATATACTTTTCAATTAATTTTTCACAAACTATAGAAAGTTCTTCATTTAAGGCATGGGGATCAACAATATCATCACATGAAGAACAAGCATCATCACTATCTAGGTGGGATTCCGAATGTACCTCAAGGGAGTCATTCCCTTGGACCATGAAACATTGTGGTTCGGATTCTCCACTAGATTCCTCTTCTTGGATTTGTTCTTGAAGCTCGGAGGTGGTGGTTGTGGTTGTCAATTTGTTCCACACTACAAAAGCGGAATCAATATTAGAAACATGTAAAAGATAATCTTTAGGCAATGTGCTTCTAATAGCCTCTAGGGCTTGTGTATTGGCCCTTATATGAATGAGGTTACCAAGATAGCATTTCTTGGTAGCCGCAAGGAAAGTATGTAAACCTAGGGTTTGTAGGTAAATGGACATCCTAGTCTTCCAAACAAGAATGTTGGAAGGGTCATAGCTAGGAGGGGTCATGAAGTCCATGGTAAACTAAATGTATGCAAACAAATATTATGCAAACAAGATTAGCAAGCAAATGGATCACTCCTAGGATGTTAAGCCTAATATCAGGAGCACTAGCTCTGATACCAATTGAAAGTACACCTAGAGGGGGGGTGAATAGGTGAAAGTGCTAATCTAGTGAACTTAATGCAAACTAAGTGTGCTAAATGCGGAAGCTAAAACAATCTTACAAGAACACTTAGTACAATCCAACAAGTGTTGCCGAATTCCCCTTGCGAGGCTCTGGACAAGCACCTCTTGATTCCCCTTGAATGGGTTGAGGTTGCTATATGAAGCTCTTGTTGGATGAGTATAAGTGTTGCACACACACAAGCAATCCAAGCATATACAATATATAACAATATGAATAATATGCAAGGTGCAAATGCAAGCAAGTATGAATATGCTCAATCCCACGCAAATATATATGATGCAATGAATGAATGATGCTTGCACAAATATAAGAGAGTAGAGTTGAGAGTAATTGGATCAATCGCAAACACACAAATTTGTTTCGAGGTTCGAGCCCCTAGCTCTACTTCCCCGCCTACACCACCGTGTAGGATTTCTAATCCACTATAGGAGCCCCTAACTCCTCTCTCAACTTACAATGCCACCGAGGCAATACAACACACAATCCACCTCTACCGAAGAGGGATACGGCCCGTAGCCAACCACAACAAATGCCTCTCCTTAAGAGGCTCACAAACCAATCACCCGATCACCTCTACCGAAGAGGGATTCACAAATAAAAGGTGTTTACAACTCAAGAGGTTTACAACAACAACCTCAAACACTTCTCTTTTCTTTCTCTTTTCTTTTCTCTTTTCTTTTCCACAAAAACAAAGATCCTAATAGTTTAGGATAGAAGATAGCTCAAGTGTGGAAACTATGTGTTTTTGGAAAACAAGCAACAAAGAAAACACTTGGGAAATTCTTGTAAAAGATGGAGAATGAAAACCAATACAAATATCCCAAATTCCTATTTCTTTGATTTTTCCAAAACCCAAAACAATAAAGATTAGAAGTTTAAAGCACAAAAACTATTTTGAAAACTCTTTAAAAACACTTCAGAAACTGCAATTTTTCCCTTATAAAAACCTTGGCCAAAATCCCAAATGAATGGGGTTTATATAGGCCAAAACAGAAAACTAGCCGTTAGGCTGATGTGGCATTTTTGACAGCCACCGGTCGACCGGCCCGGTCGACCGCCAACGGTCGAAATTATGACCGTTGGGAGATTCGGTCGACTGCCAGTCGACCGACCAACAGAAGGAAACACAGTTTCCTTCTATCGGTCGACCGACCCAGTCGACCGACAAGATACAGAGAGCAGACTCTCTATATCGGTCGACTGGGTCCATGTCCCGGTCGACCGACGGACATGCACAGCCTGTGCATGTCCCGGCAGAGCAGCCGGTCGACTGCCGGTCGACCGGTCTGCCTGGAAGACTGTTTTTCTGGGCAGATTTTGAGATAGAAAATTTTGTAAAAAATATTTTAACACTTGTAAAAATTCCACAAAAATATGTTTATCATTTTACTTGATAACTAAACTTGTGATAAAAATTTCAAGACATATATCAAACATATCAATTCATTTTTGTGTCTTGCCAATTTTATCAAAAATAAAACTTGTATTTTTATCAAACTAGATTTTTCCAAAACATGAATAAGAATGTCAAATAAGTTTGTCTATAAGATAAGCATGTATGTATAACTAGAAAACATCTACTATACATATTAATCATGAAAACTTGTTTTGATCAAACTATTCATGAAATCAATATCAAAAACCAAACCATGTGTATTTGTGCACTTGAGCATATCAACTAAACTAAGCTTTAACAAATGGATCTAAAACTCAAAACTAAACCTATGGATACCTAAGTCTTCTTGACGATCTTCATCTTCAAGTAGACTAGCTCCCAAACGCGATCCACCGAGTGCAAAGGTATGATCTTTAAGCTTTGGCACCGGAATCACCATGATAAGCTTCCAAACATCTTGTTGAAGCTAATCACCAACACTAATACCTGCTAATGATCTGAAACTTAGAAACACAAGAATATTAGTAAATATAACTACATGAGTTGATCATCATCAAAACTAGAGTGGAAGGCCTTTGGGCCAACAATAATAAGTGAAGAGGAGAGAAAGAGTTAGAGAGAGAAAGAGAGAGGAAAACTAGAGAGAGAAGTATATGGAAGGAGAGAGTGCACAGGGAGACGCGGGTTTTGAGAGTGGACGCGGGAGTCGCAGATGCGGGAGTCACAGACGCGGGAATCGCGTCGCAAAGGTGCCACAAACGCGGGGTTCGAGACCCACGTTCAAGTTAGGACGCGAGAAGAACGCAAACGCGAGCATAAACTCCGCGTCGCGTTAAAACAAGAGGAACACGGACGTGGGCATAAGCTCTGCGTCATGTTGACACGAGAAGGATACAGACGCGGGCCTGGACTCCGCGTTGCGTTGATGAAGGCCGCGTTTAAACAGATGCCAAGAACGCGAAGATCCGCGTTAAGGCGTTGCCTGGACGCGGGGGTAAGATCCGCGTCAGCAATATACAGAGAGGAGAAGGGAGAGAGAAAGGGAAAGGTGCTTGCTTTGGTGGTGGTGTTATTTGGTGGAGGAGTTGGATTTTGATGGAGTAATGAAAAGGAGGTGATGATGAAGGTGATGTTGGAGGTTTAAGTAGTGGAGATGGAGGTGGTATTGTGATGGGGAAAGTGATGGTGGAAGTGAAGATGGTGGTGGAAAATAGTAGAGGTGATGGTGATGTTAGTTGTTGTCGTTGTAATCGTCACCGTAATGATTACCGGAATAATCGCGAACGATTACCGGAATAATCATCGGAGATATTACCGACGAAGAAGAGCTCGGCCCCAATCCAAAGGAGGTGCCGGCTCTTGATGTGGTGATGGGGTGGTGGTTTTGTGGAGGGTTTTGATGGTGGTGGTATTTTGGAGAAGGTAAAGGAGAAGGTGAAGGCTTTGGTGGAGTTGTTGAAGTTGTGGTGCTTTAAATGGAGATGGAGGAGGAAGAAGATGAAGGTAGGAAGTTGGAGAAGTTGTAGTAGTTGTTGTTATGGTGGAGATGAAGGAGGAGTTGGTGGTGGTTAAGGTGTTGGTGAAGAGAAAATGAAGTTGAAAGAGAAGGAAAGGTTTATATAGGATTTGGAATTGTGAAGGAGATGTAAAAATGTTTTAGGGAGGGGGTTTTTTGTAAAATGGAGAGGTGAGGTGTCTCTTCCTTCTCTCTGGCCGGCCATGGTGATGGGAGAGGGGTTTGAGATATTTTGTAGAAGATATTTTTGGTGTTAGATATTTTGGAGAAGATATTTTTGGTGGAAGAATGGAGAAGTTTGGAGAATTTGGTGGAAAGAAAAGGAAGGAAAGAAAATGGAAAAAAGAAAAGAAAATGGAAAAAGGGAAGATATTTTCTTGGAAGAAAAAGTGAAAATAATTAGAGTGGCGGATTCCCGGGATTCAGTTGCGGATGCGGAGAACTTTCGGAAAAATACCGAAATCGTCCGAAAATAAAGTATCTCGGAACGACCCGCAAAAATTCTCAAAAATCAAGAATATTATTTTAAGAATCAAAGTGAAATTCATTTCAAGAAATCTTTTATAGTTTTAAATTAAAAATCCTGGAATCTGCCGCCAATATCGGTCGACACCAAATCTGGCAGAAATCTGATAAATTCTTAAAATGCCCAAAAAATGAATTAAAATAGTAAATATTACTCTAAGAAAATATGTGAAAGCGGTTTCTCAAAATTTGACTCCATTTGTAAATTAAAAATCTAGGAATAAACCAGCGGCACCGATTAATCCCGATTTTAGGGTGTTTATAAAAATAATTCAGAAAAAATCTGAAAAATCATGAAAAATCTAAAATATTTGGAAACAGTGTTTGAAACTAAAATGAGAAAATTTAGATTACCAGAAAGACTAAATCAACGAAATCGAAAAATCTGAATACGCAACTAAGTACGTATTCCGGGAGCGGGGTGTTACAGTGCAGGTCCTAGCCATCAGGGTGATGTAACGCCCCGGTCCTGCGGTTACGGGGACGTCACTGCGACGTACATACGCAGGTCGGAAATACCCTCACGTATATACGTTAAGCATCAGTACAAGCAAGGACCAGAGTACGACAAGCGTAGCGCCCATTCATATGCCAACACAAGAAATACAATTGTACAAGGTTATCACAAGTTGTGACATACTCTTACATATCACATGCATCATATATCACAGCCAAGCACAAAGTACGATTTACAATATAATTACAATATGCTCACGAGTTGAAAGGAATCCCGCGAGCTCAAAAGGAAGGTCAGGTACAACAGAAACCGAGACTAGTCAACTTGCTCGGCAAGGAAAGCTTGATCTTCCACAGAAGGCTCCACCTCGATCCAAGGTTCGGAACCTGAACATACAAATTCAAGGAGTCAGGACCTCCCAAACAAGTGATCATGTTACAGCCGAGTGGCATAAGAATAAGAACATGAGAGTTGGTACAATATCAAGAAAATCATCCAGCAAGTAAAAGGAGTACGACATGTTATAAACGAAAGGCATTGTATAAGCTCAAGTTACGACCTCATGAGACTAGTACTTCGAGGGAATAATCCAAACAAGGAAACCCTCATCTATATACCTTTATCTCATGTCACCGTAATCCAAGCGCATACAACACCCATAATTAGCGTCTTTTATTATTATTATTATTACTCGTCTTACCCTGATATCTAGCTATGTGAACTAGCGTCCCAGCACACATAGATCCATATCCGAGTAAAGCAAGGTTGTTATTGGAAACCAGCGGGAGTATCAACGAACTATGTTTACAGTGGGTCCCGTGCATACCGGGACCACGGCCCAGGATGTTCCGTTGCTTGGTGGACGGAACCTGCCGCTAGGCTAACAGGAGGGACTTATTGTATGCCTTATCATGATGGTACCAGGAAGGAGGGAGCCAGCACTCCCCTCGGTCGCCTGGAGGCCACAGGTCAGACCGGAAATTTAGTTGCACAACATACCTAATGCCACTGTAAACACGAACACATATTGATAGCCGCATGTTTCCCCCGACCCAATGCAAGTTTTCTTATTTTATGGTATATTAAATAATTATCAGATTTCGGGAATGAGCAGGAACATGTCAGGAGTACAGGTATATCAGGAGTACTAGTTCGTACCATAATGTATCACATGTGTATCAGGAGTACAGTTGTTCTATCAAGATGTCAGGTCATCATTCCGTTATCGTGATAATTATGAAGGTCAAGTGTATCATGCCTTATGTTAATAGATAGCATGATAAGAGGTGATATCATCAAGTGACAAGTCTTGCAAATAGCAATATAATAAATGACCCAAAGATAATGTTCATAATCAAAGAAGTAATTAACCATAACAATTAATCAAGATTAGTCGACTAGGGAGAGAAATTAGTCGACTTAGAGAAGGAGTTAGTCGACTATAGTAAAGGGTCAAATCGACTTAAGAAGGCTGCGTTCGGTTGGGTCGCGTCTCAAAAAGTGGCACGTTCAAGAAAGTGGTGCGTTTTCAGAAAAGTGGTGCGTTTTCAGAAAAGTGGTGCGTTTTCAGGAAAACTGGTGCGTTTTCAGAAAACTGGTGCGTTTTCAGGAAACTGGTGCGTTTTCAGAAAACTGGTGCGTTTTCAGGAAACTGGTGCGTTTTTAGGAAACTGGTGCGTTTTTAGGAAACTGGTGCGTTTTTAGCAAACTGGTGCGTTTTTAGCAAACTGGTGCGTTTTTAGCAAACTGTGCGTTTTTAGCAAACTGGTGCGTTTTAGCAAACTGGTGCGATTTAGCAAACTGGTGCGTTTTAGGAAACTGGGCGTTTTCTTAACAAATATGAAATAATATCCAAGTCTTGGCGAGTAGAATTACTCGCCTAAGGTGCGTCCGACGCAGAGAAACTCAGTCCCAATCCAAAGGAGGGTACTGGTCCTCACAAGTTGATGGAGAGGGGTTGTGGTTGTTTGGAGAAGATGGAGGTGCAAGTCTAGTTCACCATGCAAAAACGGGATCTTGCAAACGTTGTTGCGGGGGACGAAACTATAGTCCGTTAGAAAGAGGTCGTCGAGGAGGTGATGATGGTATGCTTGGTGGAGGCTACGGTGTGCAGGTGGTGGTGGAAATGGTGGTGAAGCTTTTGGTGAAAATGGTTCTTTGAGGTTTTCTGGTGAAAGAGGTTGAGGAAGATGGTGTTTGTTGGTGAAAATGGAGGAGGAGATGGAGGAGAATGAAGTAGAGAGATTTGTGTGGTGGAAAACGGATTTGGTGGGTGGTGGTAATGGCCGGCCAAGGAGCTTGGGGTTGGGTTTGCTGTTGGAGCTTGCTGGAAACAAGAAGGTGAAAGAAAATGAAAGAGAGAGAAGATAGGAGTGCATATATATAGAAGGGGAAAATAATATAATAAGTGCCATCCTCACTTCCTTATCAAAGAAAGCTGCGTTTAGGCAAAAAGGGGCCAAACGCGGAATTTAATGGCTGCGCAAAAAAAGGGTGCGTTTCAAAAGGAAAGTCAAAAGGCATGTTGATTGGACATGAGTGTATTGGCCCATACGCATTTAATGCAGTAAGGAGAGGATCACCGCATTTAATGATGGGTCCAGTTGGCAAAACTTGCGTTTGAGGAAGGAGAGAGAAAATGGAAAAAGAGAAAAGTGAAGTAGCTGGATAAATTCCCGGTATCTGGGAAAATACCGAGATCTCCGGAAAAGTCCTAAAATTAAAGTGTCTCGGAAAGCTTTCAAAAATTCACAAAAATCATAAATATTATAAAACGATTTATGGTGAAATCGGTTTTCAGAAATTCAATCCCATTTCAAAATAAAAATCCTGGAGTCTACTATGAACGGTGTCTACACCGGGTAGGCTGGATTTTGATAAAATCTGAAAATTCCCAGAAAATGCCCAAAGGAAGAACAAAATTCTAAGAAGGAATGTGAAAGCAGAATCCAGAAATTTGGTTCCAATAGCAAATTAAAATTCCTGGAATCACCAGTGATACTGGCCGACACCGGTTTGAAGATCTATAATTTAATTCGAAAAATTCCAGAAAATCATGAAAAATTTAGAATATTAAAAGATAATATTTGAAACTAAAATTAGTCAAATCTGAATACCAAACAGATCAAATCATGCAGTACTGCTATATGAGAAAGTATTTAAATAGCAGAAAATAAATAAAATAATAATAATAAAATGCACCAAAAATCAGGATACGTAACTGTGCACGTATACCGAGGATGGGGGTTACCATCTATCCACCTTACAAAAAATTTCGTCTTCGAAATTTCAGGAAGGGGAAGATGACGGTAGAGAGAATAGGAAGAAAGGGTTTTACCAACTAAGTTGTAAATAGATGGGGGTAACGCTCACGAATAAACGTCCTCCGTTCCCATGTGGCTTCTCCTGGTACATGCCTATTCCAAGAAACCAATACTAATGGTATTGCCTTATTCTTCAATGTCTTGACACTTCTGTCCAGGATGGCCATTGGTTGCTCTTTATAAGACAGATCTGATTGTAGTTCCAGTTCGGAGTGATCCAGAATGTGACTCTCATCTTGACATACCTCCTCAACTGTGATACATGGAATACATTGTGCACTCCTTCCAAAGATGGCGGTAATGCCAATCGGTAAGCCACATCTCCCACACGATCCAAAATTTCGAATGGGCCGATGTATCTCGGACTGAGTTTCCCACGTGTACCGAACCGGATTACCCCTTTGGTGGTGATATCTTCAAGAACACATGATCCACCTGTTCTAAATTCCAACGTCCTTCTACTTGTGTCTGCCCACTCTCTTTGTCGCTCTGTGCTGCTCGGAGATGATCTCTGATGATTCGGACTTTATCTGTGTCTGAACTAGTATATCTGGTCCATATAAGTCTCCTTTCGCCGACTTCGTCCCAACATATCGGCGACCTGCATTTCTGCCATACAACGCCTCAAATGGTGCCATCTTGATACTAGCCTGATAGCTGTTGTTATAGGAGAACTCTACCAAATGAATATAGTCTTCCCATGACCCTTTAAATTCTATCATGCAGGCTCGTACATGTCTTCAAGGATTTGAATAGTCCGTTCTGATTGTCCGTCTGTCTGGGGGTGGTATGAAGTACTGAATTTCAGACGAGTCCCTAAATTTTCTTGGAGACTTTCCCAGAAATGTGATCGGAATCTCGTGTCTCTATCTGACACGATACTAACTGAAACTCATGTAGACGAAACAAATTCTTTCATATATTTTTCGCAAGAACTTCTGTTGACTGACCTACTCTGAAAGGTAGAAAGTGAGCTGCTTTGTGAGGCGGTCAACGATCATCCATACTGCATTGTTACCCTTAGGACTGCGGGGGGTAGTGCTGTGACAAAATCCATGGGATATGTTCCCACTTCATTCGGGTATTGGTAAGGGCTGAAGAAGTCCAGCTGTTCTCTGGTGTTCTATCTTTATTGATGGCAACTAAGCACTTGGCCACGTACTGAGCTATCTCCTCTTCATAGCATTCCACCAAAACTGCTGTTTCAAG